>WAAF01018541.1:800516-1034174 GCA_013400475.1 Tricholaema leucomelas | reverse complement strand
TCATCTGCAGTAGATTGCTGGCACAGGCTGTGGGGGGATGGGGGGGGGGGTGGTTGTATTATTCTTCTTTTATAAGTTTTCAGGGTTTTTGTAACTTCTTTCTTTGAGTAAGATGTTATCTCATGACTGCCTACAATAGATTTTTGTAGATTTAATGCCTAATTATGTCTCAGCATTCCTCTAACTTCTGCAGATAGGAATCTGAACCCAGAGAAATGAAGGATGAAACCCACAACATGCTCTGTCTGTCACTGGAGTTCCCAAGCTTGAGCTGGGAGCTCAGTCTTTACACTATATGGAAATACATGGAAAAGGATATTCACAGTAACCAAGCAGGAGTTATTCTGGCAATTCAGTGGAGCAAGCCAGGAAAAGGCTCTATGCCTGAACCTGATGCTGCTCAGAAAGGCTGACGCTGTGAGCTGTCAGCTCTAAACTCTCCCCTGGTGTTTGGCACCTTTGCCAGGCCACATCTGCCCATCCAATGGAAATTGTATACAGATACTCTCCCTTATCTTGCAAGCTCTGATTTGGCCACTAGCCAAGTGCTTAGAGCACTCCAGGAAGCTGAAGGCTGTTTTCAAAGTTGCAACATCATTGAAAACATTGGCTTAAAAGCATGTGTCTGTAGCATAAGCTTTAGAAACCCCAAAACTGGGGTTTCTAAAATGATCCTCTTACAGCTTTTTACATTGGAAGATTCTGTGTGTAAATAAATACTTGCAGATGAAGATTATGTATTCAAGTCCCCACTGAGTGCCCTAAATACTGTGATGATAATGAAAAACTTCTTACAAATTTCCTCTGTCCATAGTGGGAGCCATGACCTAGACACCTACTGCAGTGGCACCTGAAGACGAGAAGTGTGTAGGTTGATTCCTAATTTGAGAGTGTTGCTTTGATATTCTCAGGAAGAAAGCACCAGTCAGATCTACAAACACAGAACTGGATTTTTAAAAATGGTTATTAACCCCCTTTTTTTAACACCAAAGCGTTTCATTTTCAGTACATTTCTGTTTAAAAGAACTTTTTATTGGGAGATTCCTTCAGGTATGCATAAAAGACACTTGCTTTTTAGCTAAAAATCTGTATGTGCCACTTCATTTGATATCAAAGTGTTCTTTGAAAGATTTGAAATTATTGAAGTTTGTACATTTTAGTTTACCCAGCCTTTTAGACTATTCTTCTAGGGAAATTAAATTCCAGACTGTGTCAAAACAATTAGCAAACCACTGATCCATCCGTCTCTATTCACAGAGATATAATCTGCAGCAGAACTTCAAGTGCAAGCAAGAGAAGCAGAACAAGTGAGAATGTGAATGAGGTACTCTGCCTAAATGCCTATCAGAGATTTAATATCAGTTACAGATTTTCCATCTCTCTGAAGGGAGACAGAATTTTACTACTACCGTTTAAGTGCCTTCCCACATCTAAAACTGAACAGGTGGGCTGTACTCCAAAATGCCCATTGTGCTCCATAGAGAGAAAGACAGCCTGAGTAACCCTCATGGGCTCGTGCTGTGACAATGTAAAACCAAGTAAGATGAACACCACCTGCACTGTATGGTGTTCCAGACAGGGAAGGCAGGATTGCTTCAAAGAATAAAAGAAATCTGGAAACCAGGTTTTATAAAACATAGTAATACACAACTGGAGCTGTTTCCTGTAATAAATGGCTCCTGCTTTGGGTGGACTGTGATTCCGTCTCTCTGACAATCCCTAGTTATAAGGTCTAGTTCTTACTCATCTGGAATGCTTTTTACTCAGCACTGTGGGAGGAGTGCTGACTTCCATTACAGTAACAATAAACTCCCAGAGTACTTAGAGAGAGGTGGTCTTTGTAGATTTTATTCTTAGAATACCAAGGATAAACCTTGAATCCACTGAAGTAAATTAAAAACTTAGCCCAACTTCTGCTGAGATAGGGTTTCTCCCCTAGGTCTCAAATGAACAGAAGAATTGGCAACCTGAAGAGATTTTTTGCAGTGTCTCTACCTGTCAAACTCTTTTTCTCATGTATTTCAGATTTTATACTGCAGAGATCAAGAAGTTCCAAGAAGCTTTCAGACTTTCAGTTAGAATGAGGCTATTGAAAAACATGACCTTTTATTCAAAAGCCACTACCTGCAGTGGCTGTTGACTGCCACTGTGAATACTGACCTCACAGCAGAGTACTCAACATCACTGAACAGCACAGTGTTGTGTTCTTTACAATCATGTAGAGAATATATTTACACTTCTCTTGCCCAGCAGGGGAAATTGCCATCTCTAAGGGCTTACAGGACCCCCAAAAAAGACCTTCCACTTTTAGTTGCACTTAAGGCATAGAGCATATCTCTTCGCATTTGTACAAACTAGAATTCACAGTAAAACTTGGTACTTCTGCATTTGAAGTGCATACTTAGACTGCAGCATCAAACTGAGATGCCCATTTAAGTCATTCTCAGAATTTCTGAGACCCCACTGAGTATTTTTTTACTACTATGAAGACAAAGCTAAGCACAGAAAATTACAGTCTATAGTATCAAAGTAGTGAGTTGACTCGTTAGAAGACAAGTACTAGGATCATTACAAGAAACCACTGCTTATCAGCTAAAATAATCTGAAACTTACTTCCAAAGAATCTTCACTGACTATTAATTAGACTTAGTGATGCTCACACTAGTAAGGCTTTCAAGTCAATAACAATTCACCATTACGTATGGATCCATAATGTGAATAGAATCAAAACCAGGGCCTTCTTTTGAAAGAATTAGGGTTTAGTGCTTAAAGAGATCATTAATGCAGTTACGCCATAGCTGCATTAGAAGTGTAACCTTGCTTCTGCAGCTCCTTCAACAAATAACAGTTGTCCCTGCCCTAGCTCCTCCAACAGCGGTTTGTCTTTGTCAGAAAGTCACCTTCTTCTGAAAAAAAATCACAACAAAAACTGGCATCGTTTTTGTGTTTATTTAACACTTTCTGGTTTTGTACCATTAATGTCTTTATCAATTTGGTAGTAGGAGAATGTGCTTTTTTTTCACATTTTAAAGCTAGGAAAAATGACACAAAAATTATGGTTCAGTCCATGATTCACATTCATATTGGTGTCATAACAGAAGTTCAGAACTTTCTGACTAAGAGTTCTTTGCAAGACTTCTTGATTCTTTATGGGCCTTTAAAATAAGAGATTTTAAAATTATTTCAACAAAACCATTAAAAGAGTAGAAGTGTGTAACGTGTAAAGTGACAGATTCTAGACTGGCACAGCTATCTCTGTATCCATCTAGGGAAACAGAACTGAACTGTTGTTTTTTTTTTAATTAGCTATTTTTTAAATGAGGATACTCTTCGTTCTCCAGTACAAATCAGCAGACTCAAACAACTGAAGGTGTACACTTGTCGTGGAAGGCTAATAGGCCTAAAACATGTCCTAACTTGCCCCACCCTTCTGTTGATGGGGGAAGCAAGGGCAGGAGGAAAACAAAGGCTTGGGCCATTACGTCCCCTCCCAAAGTGATGAACAGGTACTCACAGGTGTTTATGCACTTATGAGTGTCTTGCCCAAATAAGGGTAAGCAATCCCTGGTTTCACCTAATAGGGTGAGTTTTGCAAATGTTCTGTGGCCAAAGGAGGCATTGCACTGGGGCAAATAACATAAATTCAGCTAAGTTGCAAGCAGTTGTGCTGTTTCTGCCTCACTGCTCTGCCTCAGTGTGTGCTGCTCTGTGTTCTGCTCTGCCTCGTGCTTTAGACCAGCTTAGCCCTGTCCTTTTGAGCTTGAACTAGCTGGAAACGTAAGTGCTTCAGGTTTACCAGGAGGAGGCATTAAGTGCCTCACGATGTCGTGAGAAGTGCCACCAACACTGTGCTCTCCGCACATCTGCAAGAGATCCTGCCTGCACCTCTGCAAACCTCCGTGCCAAGAGGAACCAGGACCAGGTCAGAGATCATCTACCTCTTTCCCAGCACCCTGCTAGAGCCTCTCGACAGCTATCAAGATGCTGAGCATTTCCAACACCGCCACAAAGGAGCCAAGGGACTATCTCTGAATTCCACTCCATCACCATGAGTAGAGCAGACTTTCCCTAGGGCTCCAGGCTGCCTATTTATAAGTGGGGCAGAGGCATTTTGTGGCTAAACCTTTCCAATTTTCTAATTCTCCTAAATGAATGAATTGCCCATAAGCATCCTTGTGAAGGTTTTCCCCACCAAATTAAAACCCAAATTTAACTAGTTTGGATATAGTTTGTGGGTGAGGCTTTTTGGAAATAAAATAACTACATATTTTATAATTCCTGCCCCATTCATTGTCCCAGTAAGTCAGTACTGGCATGGAAACAAAGTGGGACAAGGATGGGAGGAGAGGAAGAAGTTGTCCACTTAAGCCATGATTGCTGGTGTGAAAAAAAAGTGTGTTTGACTTGCCTCAGTACACTGGGGCTTGTAATTCCATTGAGAAGTCCATGTTGGAGCATGTCCTGAAGCAGGGGGTGTAACGAAAACTTGAACTCTGTTCAGATTTCTTGAATCTAGTCTCTATGTAGGCTGCATCTCATAATTTGTACTTTCTGTGTGTTCTCTTTCTCTGTGCAGAGAGATTCCCAGTTGTCTTTGTTGGCTTGGGTAGTACTTCCTTTTCATTGAAACTTTTGTCTCAGGCTTGATGTCCCCAGCCTGCAACAGCTGAAGTGACAGTTTCATTTGAGAATATGTGCAGATACTGGAGTATTTTCAAACTGTGGTAGATACCAATATGAATTAATAAATAAACCACACTAATCTCATCTTTCTTGACAATGTGAACCTTCCACCCCAAAATATGTAAGATGATGAAGTGTGGACTGAAATCTTTATTCTCTTGTTCCCTTCAAAATAGGAAGTGTTCTTACATGATTGTTTACTGTAAACTAGGGTGCATTAGGGTAAGAGCTGAATAGTCTTGTAAATAGGATAAAGCCTGCTCTGTCTTCCCAACCATGTAGACATGGAGGTTCCTTTCACTCTACCATCTGGAAGAGTGCAGTGAAGATCCACAGAGGGCCAGGAACAGAACCTATACTAAAAATCCTAAGGCCATGAATATTTTCTTATGTTTTTAGTCATCCTGTTTGTGTATCTACAGAGAGACCATCATTTACAAATCTACAGGTTTTGCTTTCCTAGTGGAAAATACAGTAGTTGATCACAGAATCACACAGTTAGGAAAACACTGTTACGGTACGTCAGTCCAATCAGTCCAGCCACTACAAACGCATTATACCATTAACATTCCAAAATAAAATTGCTTAGTTTTTTAAATAAAAGGTGTACTAGTTTAAAGCTAGCTAGAATGTTTTGGTGATAAGAATTAGATCACAGGCTGTGAAAGAGAAACAATGGTGATGTCTACCTTGCTCATAGGCTGGCTGAGATGTATAAGAACGAGTATAAACATAGATAGGGCATTTGGGCACAGTCTGGGCTTTGAGATGCATTTCTCTCTAACTTCACCTTCCATCTCTCTGATTAATCCACCTGCATCTTAACCCCCCTGGGTGACCCTCCATTCTTCCTTGGGGCACAAAGAAACGTCTGGGGTAAGGTAGAGGGGTGGGAGAAGGTGGAAGGGCATTTGGGAGCTCCTCCTGGGGCCTCACGTTTCTGGGAGGGGAGCTGTGTTTCTGTATTACCTTTTAACTTGCATATTTCTGTAGATAACTGTATATACTGTAAATATCTGCTTGTATGTTGTGCTAAGCTGTAAATATAAGCTTCATTCAAATTTCCAGAGCTGGCTGAGTCTAGGCCAGGTGATTTCCAAAGGTGGGGGGGGAGGCAGGGAACACCCAAACCACCACAGAAGGTTTTAAAATAATAAATATCTAGATGTTTGTTTTTAACACACTTGGGATAGCAGTGGGAAAACTTAGTAAAAATAACATAAAGTCCTACCTTGTTTAGTTTAATCCAGATGTCTTGATGTTGAAGAAGAAGCCTCCAGAGGGCAGGAAACATTTTTCAAGTCTCTGAAATCCATGACTATTCTTTCTGTTGAATTGAAGTTTATCCCATGCAATTCCTCCCTAACAGGAAACCAAGGGATCTGATCAATATTGAGTGAGCAAACAGCTTAGCATCAAGCATTGCCCATCTCCAAGTGATGTTACGCTCTGCCAGGTTCAGTGAAGGTAAGGTACTTCTGAACAGTGGCTTTTTGAACCATTGCAAGGGGAGCTGCTAGAGTGAGTTTCCCTCCTATCAGGTGATCCTGCAGTAGGAAAAAAAAAGAAAAAGAAAAAGTGCTTGCCATGAGAAATGTGGAAATGCAAGGGAATGTGACTTTTAATCCCTGCAGATTGGAATAAATTCAAAACCTAGCACTGACTGCTATCTGCCTCTGCAGAAAAGCTCTCTCAGAAAGGACCACTGTGCACTGAAAGGGGGACCTGGCAACAGGCAACGTTCTGCCCAGGAGCACACTGCCACCCAATAGCAGGGAAATCACAAACCAGAGAGCAATAGTCTTTAATGAGAGCCTTAAATGTCATTTGTCAAAAAAAAAAAAAAAAAATCTGTGTGTAAGAGGGGAGGATGTAAGTTCCTATATGAACAGGTGGACAATTGACAATTTTAGACCAGATGTAATGTGGTATGTTGGAAAAAAACATTTCCACTGCAACACTTGATAGTACTCGTACATCTAATGAAATCCGTGCACTGTGCCTTTGCCAGCTCTTCTCAGCAATACAGAGGATTTCCACTTGATGGCACCAAATTTTTTTATTTATATTTTTTTTAAAACCTCAGCTCTCTAACAAAAGAGATGCCAAGTCCTGAGTAGATAATCAGGGGGAAAAACATGCTTCTTTCTCAGCACATTTATTTTCTTAGAATCATAGAATCATTTAGGTTGGAAATTACTTTTAAGGTCATCAAGTCCAGCTGTTAAGCTAGCACTGCCAAATCCGTCAGTAACCATGTCCCTAAGCACCACACCTATACATCTTTTAGATACCTTCAGCTTTCTTGGGGAGTCTGTTCCAGGGTTTGACAACTCTTTCTGTGAAGAATTTTCTCCTAATGTCCAGTCTAAACCTCTCCTGTTGCAACTTGAAGACATTTCCTCTTGTCTTATTGGTTACATTCGAGAAGAGACTAACACCCACCTTGACACAACCTCCTTTCAGAGAATTGTACAGAGTAATAAACTCTCCCTTCAAACTCTTTTTCTTCAGGCTAAATAACCCCAGTTCCCTCACCTGCTCCTCGTAAGAATTCTAGACTGTTCACCAGCTTCTCTGGGCACCATCATCTCAATGTAGTTCTAGTGAGGGTCCCGAAACTGAGCAAAGTATTTGAGATGCAGCCTCACCAGTGCCTAGTACAGGGGAACAATCACTTCCCTACACCTACTGACCACATGCTGTTTGCTTTCTTGGCTACCTGAGCACATTGCTGGCTTCTTTTCAGACAGTTGTCAACCAGCACCCCCAGGTCCTTTCCTGCTGGGCAGCTTTCCAGCCACTCTCCCCCATGCCTCTAGCACTGCATGGAATTGGTATGACTGAAGTGCAAGACCTGATATTTGGTCTTACTGAATCTCATATGGTTGGCCTTGGTACATTGGTACAGCCTGTCCAGGTCAATCTGTGAAGGCCTTCTACCTTCAGGCAGAATTAATACTCCTGTTCAACTTGGTGTTGCCTACAAACTTGCTAAGGATGTACTTGATACCTTCATCCAGATCAACAAAGATGTTAAAACAGAACTGACCCCAGTACTGAGCTCTGGGAGATACCACTAGTGACCAGCTATCAACTGGATTTAACTCCATTCGCTACCAATCTTCAGTCCTGGCCAGCCAACCAGTTTTTTACCCAGCAAAGGCTGCACTTGTCCAGACCATATGTATTCAGTTTCTCCAGGAGAATCTTGTGGGAAATGGTGTCAAAGTCTTTACTAAAGTCTAGGTAGCTGATATTCATAGCCTTTCCCTCATCCACTTAAGTAAGCCACCTTGTCATAGACGATTGGTCAAACATAAATCTATGCTGACTAGGCCCGATCACCTGGTTGTCCTGTGCGCAACACTTGATGTCACTCAAGATGATCTCCTCCATAACCTTACCCAGCACCTGTCAGACTGACAGATCTGCAACTCCCTGGATTGTTCTCCAGACTCTTCTTGCAGATGTTAATTTGCAGTCAACTGGACCCTCCTTGGTTAAGCAGAGTTGCTGATGAATGATGGAGAGCAGCTTGGTGAGCACTTCTGACAAAACTCTCAGATCCTTGGGTGGATTCCATCTGGTCCTATAGCCTTGTGTGTGTCTAAGAAATGCAGCAAATCACAAAGCATTTCCCCTTGGGTTGTGGGGGGCCCCATTCTGCTCCTCATTCCTGTATTCTAGCACAGGAGGCTGGGGACTCTGAGAACAACTGGGTTTATGATTAAAGACCAAGGCAAAGGAGGCATTAAGTGCATCAGTGTTTTCCTCACCCTTTGTCATTATGTTTCTCCCCACATAAATAAATGATGGAGATTCTTTTTAGTCTTCCTTTTGTTGCTGATGTATTTATAGAAACATTCTTTATTATCTTTTACAGTAGTAGCCATATTAAGCTCTCCAGACTGAACAACCTCAGCTCACTCTATCTATCTTCATAGGAAAGGTGTTCCAGCCCCCTGATCATTTTCATGGCCCTGCTCTGGATCTACTCCATCAGATCCATGTCCTGTCTGTGTTGAGGGCTTCAAAGCTAGATGCAGTACTTCAGGTGAATTTTTACCAGAGTAAAGTGGCAGAATCACCGCTTTTGATCTCCTGGCCACATTTCTTTTGATGCAGCCCAGGAAGCAGTTTGCCTTCTGGATTGCAAGTGCACATTGTTGGCTCATATCCAGTTCCTCATCCACCAGAATTTCCAAGTCCTTTTATGCAGGACTGATGTCTATCACCTCATTCTCCAGCCTGTATTGATAATTAGGACTGTTCTGACCCAGGTGCAGGACCATGCACTTGGTCTTTTTGAACCTCGTAAGGTTGGTCATGTTAGTCTTTACTCAAAATTAAAACAGAACTTACTAATGCCACCAAAAAAAAAAAAAAAAAACCAACCCAGGCACTCCTTACATTACTCTTTCCCATCTCATAGTCTAGCAGCTTCTTTTGCCTGAGTAGTATCCTGAAAACTAACCCATAATTTAGCTCTCACAGAATCACAGAATATACCTGGTTGGAAGAGACCTTGAAGATCATCCAGACCAACCTCTGACCCAGTACTGAAGGGTCAACTAAGTCCTTAAGCACCAGGTCCACATGGCAATTAAACTCCTCCAGGGATGGTGAGTCCACCACTGCCCTGGGCAGATCATTCCAATGGTTGATAACCCTTTCAGTGGAGAAATATTTCCTAATATCCAGCCTAAAGCTCCTCTGATGGAGCTTGTAACCATTTCCTTTAGTGCTGCAGCTTGTCATCAAGGAGAAGAGACTGGTCCGCTTCTCACTTCAACCTCATTTCAGGTAGTTGTAGAGAGCTGTAAGGTCTCACCTCAGCCTCCTCTTCTCTAGACTGAACAACTCTAGCTCCCTCAGATCACAGGATGTTAGGGGTTGGAAGGGGCCGAAAGAGATCATAAAGTCCAACCCCCCGTGCCAGAGCAAGACCATACAGTCTAGCTCAGGTCACAGAGGAACGCATCCAGATGGGCCTTGAAAGTCTCCAGAGAAGGAGACTCCACAGCCTCTCTAGGGAGCCTGTTCCAGCATTCCGTGGCCTTTACACTAAAGAAGTTCCCCCTTGTCTTGAGATGGAACCTCCTGTGCTGCAGCTTACACCCACTGCTCCTTGTCATATCACAGGGAGCAAGTGAGAAGTGCCTGTCCCCGCCTCCTGACACCCAGCCCTCAGATGTTTATAGACATTTATTAAATCTCCTCTCAGTCTTCTCTTCTCCAGACTATACAGCCCCAGGTCCCTCAGCCTCTCCTCATCAGGCAGTGTTCCAGTCCCCTAATCGTCCTTGCAGCCCTCTGATGGACCCTCTCCAGCAGATCTCTGTCTCTCTTAAACTGGGGAGCCCAAAACTGAGGGCAGTAGTCAAGATGAGGTCTCACCAGGGCAGAGTAGAGGGGGAGGAGAACCTCCTTGGATCTGCTGCATACACTCCTCTTAATACACCCCAGGATCCCATTGGCCTTCTTGGCCACAAGGATACACTGCAGTCCCATGGATAACTTGTTATCCAGCAGAGCTCACACGTCCCTCTCCACAGGGCTGCTCTCCAGCAGATCACCTCCCAACCTGTACTGGTGCAGTTTATTATTCTTCCCCAGATGCAGGACTCTGCACTTGTCCTTGGTAAACCTGATTTGGTTCCTCTTTGCCCAACTCTCCAATCTGTCCAACTCTTGCTGGATGGCCACACAGCCTTCAGCTGTATCAGCCAAGCCTCCCAGTTTGGTGCCAGATGGTGTCAAATGCTTTACTGAAATCAAGATAAACCACATTCACTGCTCTACCATCATCTGGTTATGTCCTGATAAAAGGTTATCAGGTTGGTTAAACATGAATTCCCTTTCATAAAACCATGCTGACTGCTGCCCACACCCTTCTTATCTTTGATACGTCTAGAGACTGCACCAAGGATAAGTTGTTCCGTCACCTTTTCAGGGATGGAAGTGAGGCTGACCAGTCTTACAGTTATCTGGGTCCTCTTTCTTGCCCTTTTTGAAGACTGGGGTGACATTTGCTTTCCTCCAGTGCTCAGACACCTCTCCTGTTCCCCACAACTTGCCAAAGATGGAGACTGACGGTGACTTCCACCAGCTCACTCAGCACCCACGGATGCATCCCATCAGGACCTATGGATTTATGGCTGTCCAGATTGCTTAACTGATCCCTAACACAGTCTTTGTCAACCAAGGCAAACTCCACCTTTACCCTGACTTGCTCTGGGGCCTGGGGCCCTGAGGACAATCTCCAGCAGTATAGGCAAAGAAGGCATTTGGCAACTCTGCCTTCTTTGTGTGCCTTGTCATCAGGGCACCCACATTGCCTCTAGTGTTAGTTTTGTCTGCAAAACAAAACAAACAAGAAGAAAACAAAAGAAAGGACAAAAAAAAAAAAGCCAAACATGAAGTGTGTTTTCATTTTTAACTCTGTGCAGTGATGTGAGGTGGAGAGAGGTGGGGGGAAAGAATTAACTACTTATGCAAAGGGAAATCATGGGAAAAAACAAGTTTCTAATCTTGGGTTTTCCCCAAAACCACCCACTGGATTTCTACTTGTTTGCTTTCAATTACCAGACACAGAAAAACAATTGCTTAAATCTCTGTCCTTTACAGATGAATCATCAAGCAAAGATTTAGTTCAATTGGATTTCACAGAGATGACAGGATCTGTCAGTGACTTCAACAATGAAGATTTTCTCCTATGTCGGGTTTTACATGCCAAGTTTCTTTGTGCTTAGCTACAGTCTTAGACATGATCGGTGTAATTCCAGTGCAAAAGTCTAACCCAGGCTGTTTCCTCAGAATGGGGAGGGACCTGTTATGTATTACAGAGTTTTATAGCTGAAACAGGTGCAGTAGTCACCCACCTCATCATTATGAGGAGCATGCACCTCTTAATTAAAAGGGTATATTATTCAAGAATATCTTGTTATGACCTACTTTTGTCTTTAATGTGGACAAACATAAAATGATGGCATTAGTGCTCAGATTGGGATTTTTTTGAAAATCACAATTTAGAATTCCATCTGTCTTCCTTGACAACAGATTCCTTTGCTATGTGATGAAGGTTCAGGGCAGAAATAGCCAATAACAAAATACCTTCTCCACTCTTACATCTTTCCTTATGGCAAAGATCAGGAAAATCTCCTGACTTGAGAAAAAAAAAAAAAAAAAAAAAACAAAAAACAAAAAACAACAAACAAAGGAAACAAACATGAAAATCCCTCACAAGAAGCCCATGAGAGCTCAGTCTTGGTTGTGCCCATCAAAAAGCCTGAATATCAAGAGATCTATCCTCAGAAAGGTCAGAGATGACCCAAGTTAGATCCTAAACTTCAGTCACATCTGAAACCTAGCCCCTTTTACTGGATAACAGCCTGTGCAACTTACCACAAGAAAAATGTCAATCCATTTACAGTGCTCTTAGTGTTAATAGATAATGAACTACAAAAGCAAAAGACAGGTGTTTTGTTTTGATTTTCTGAGTGATTAATTTAAGTTTAGCCTTAAGTCTCACTGAGAAGCTGCTACTTTATTTTAAGCTAAAAACTGTTGCAATTAGTAGCAATACACCACTGTGAGTATGAGGCTGATTGCATGGTATACGTCTGCAGTGGCGTAACACTGCCCAGATTGAAGAGATCAGACTGCAGACGCCTAAATTGCAGGATTATCTGTAAAGATTTTTCACCTGCACGTTTTGAAGTGGACTGTAGCATGGTAACATTTTGTAGGTGGAAAATGTTGTGTGCCTTACCTGCTACCGTTGATGCCCAAACATTGGTACAAACATAAACATAATGCTTACACTTTTGAAATACACTTCCATCATTCCCTTTTTACATCTTCAGAATGCTTATATTTTGATTTTAACATATCTTCACAAACAGTTAGATACCAAAATGCATAATATTTCAGCATATTTGTATTGTCATCTCTCAAATAGCCATATCTCACTCTGGTCCTACTGGAGCTGGTGGCAGAATCTAAATTCTATGAAGCTTCTGGCTAAGCTCTTAATAGATTAAATTACTTTACTAAAAATTACACTGTACTTTTCAGTATTAGATCAAACTTGAGAAGTGGATTGAAACATCAGTATTAAAATTGTAAAGATTTTCTGCTGTTCATACTGGAGAAGTCACAGTGGTATATATGCTATGGTACATCACCAGGTTTTTAAAAACAATCACAGAGTGAAACTCCAAGATACTTGCAAACATCCAGATCGATTAAGATACGTTTCTGACATCTAGGAAAGTCCCAGAGAAATGGAAAATGTTTAGTTACTAAGGTGCCATAAACTATATTTTACTTTTTAGAGTCCTGATAAGACAGAAATGTTCCCTACCCACGTAAAAAAAAAAAAAAAATATTATCTGGCCATAGGTCAGACACGTCTCACCTTCCCATCTGATCCAGTCCCAGCAGTCTTGAGACCACCATGAAACTCCTCCTAGCACTTCCTCTCCTCTTGGTTTCACAGGTATAAGGTATGGGTGTGATGGCTCTCAAATATTTAAAGAGGTTGATAGTGCCCAAACATCAAGAAGGTCACTTGTTGCAAATGTTTCACAAATAAAGCGAGAAGCATTCCCTTCTGTGCGACTTCTTACAACCTAGAGTATTATATATGAGTGGGAAATGCAGGGAGGTTTACACAGTCATATTTTCTAGTGCTAGCCTTGCTAGGTAAATTCTGCATTTTCAAATACTGTTTTTGTTGGAAATGTGCAAATAACCAAAAGAAATCCCCCTCCAAGCAGGAGCCTTTATCAAAAGCCAAGACAGGTTTCTTGATTATCCCAAAGAGTTGCAAAGTTTTAACAATTCAATCAATTGAATTTAATTTTGAGATATTTCTTAAAGAGACAGAAGTCTCCTATGAGTTTAATTTTTTTTCATTAAAGAATCCAGAGCTTTTCTGTTTCCACACCTAGGCTAGCTACCAGAAACAGTGACTGCTTTGACATTGCCTGCGCAGATATATCCAAACTGCTCACGCACTCTGCTAGGCTGAAAAGTCTTCATGGTTAAATACAGGCAGAGCCACAGACTCCCAAAAGAGTGATTACAGCTTGCACAGATGAGAGCCCAACACATCTTAAAATCTACCAGGTGCATTCTAACAGTTATCAGAATTCAGCTCATCCAGCATGAAAGACTCCTTAATCTGCACAACACATGTCAGACTGTATCTAAATCCGAGAGGAAAGTTGAAAAGAAGCAAGCCACACAATATCTTACATGAGAGCATGTTTCATCTCTCTTCTTTAAACAGAGCCACCACGCAGCCAGACAGCAAGACAGAGCAGCCAGTGGTTACAGCACACACTCATGAAGCAGTAGGACTGGGATTTCATCCCTAGTTCCAAGGCTGCTTGAAAACAGCACTTGCAGTGCAGGGCGCTTAGCACAGCAGCTCTGTGCCCTCTGAACTGTTGAAGCAAGTCCAGAGGAGAGCCATGAAGGTGATCAGAGGGCTGGAGTACCTCTCCTACAAGAACAAGCTATGACAGTTGGGGCTCTTCAGCCTGGAGAAGAGAAGGCTTCAAGGAAACCTTGTAGTAGCCTTCCAGTATCTGAAGAGGAGCTACAGGAGGGCTGGGGAGGGACTGTTTATGAAGTCTTGTAATGACAGGATGAAGAGTAATGGTCTTAAACTGGAAGAGGGGAGATTTAAACTAGATATTAGGAAGAAGTTCTTTACAGAGAGGGTGGTGAGACACTGGAACAGATTGCCCAGGGAGTTTATGGATGCTTCCTCTTGGAGGGTGCTTTTACTGGGCATGTTTCGTAGCCTGAGGATTTAGGTGGTCCCCTAGGGTGCAGATATTGTCATTCTGAGTCAGCCTGATAGAGCAGGGTATATCTCCCCATCCACTGACTTTGTGGATAAGCAGATTCACCTCCAAATCGTTACCTAGAAACTGATCATGAGCACCATTTCCTGGAATTTTCTTGTGTCCTCCCAGAAGTAATAATACAGAAGTGCTGTGGCAAATGGGTTGCTTTAGAAGGCTGCAAGAAGAGCAGTGAACTACCTGCAGTGAAGACATGGCCTAACACAGAAGGGACTGGTTCGCTTTTTCATGCTGTTAGGTACACCTACATCCCTCCATTGGCAGTGCAGAAAACACAGACATTTATGTTAATTTGCTTCCTGTTAAGATACTGAAGGTTTTGGTGTAAAAATTCCCCAAGGTGGACAAGCTGGTCTGACTCATGTCTTGAACGAGATTGTTCTGAACTGAAGCAAACTTTGCTAAAAAGAAATTAAAATCCATAAAATAAATTTTTCATAACCTAAATCCTCCATATAGTGTTTAGCAACCATTTGATTAATAAAAGGGAGGAGGGGGTAACTGTATCTAAACCTTGTATAAGACTATGGGACACTTTACAAGTTGGTGCTTCATGCTTCTTAAGAAATAAAAACCCTAGAAGGTGAGTGCGCTGCAAAATAAGTAGGCAACTTGTACAAAGAGCACAGCTAACAAAACTGGCTGGGAAAGCAGGAATGCTGATTAGTGACTAATCTCATCATTCCAAAATTTATCTTCACGTGTACTAGAGTGAAATTAAGATCTTTGAGGTATTGCAACTCCACTGTGAATAACCAACAGTCCTTTTCTGCTGCTAGCAGTATGAAAACTTAATTCCCAGAATGTGGAACAGCAAACAGTCTAGAGACTGGGGAATGTTCCCAAGATGCACAACACTCACATTTAAATTATTTCTATCTGCTTGTAAGTTGCTTAAGCATAGTAAGGTAAGTTTTAATTAATCCACATTTTAAATGGCAGTTCTCTTGCATAACACTGGTGTTGAACTCCTGCAATTGTGCCAGTGCAGATCTCAGACCCAAATGCAGCCTCCAGCTCTGATCCTGTGCATGACTTTTTGTCATTTATGCAAAGAGAAGCAGTTCAAAGAATGCAAGAAAGACCAAAATAGACACATGGACTCTCTAACATGTGACAAACACCACCAAAGTGCTTGGAAGCACGTGAAGCAAAATGGATGTTTGAATGTGAGCGTGACTTCCTCAGGCAAGGGCCCAACCTAGCAGACACTACCCTTAATCTAGTTATCTCTGGTTTCAAGCAAATTCTTCCTAATGCATCCAGTGATTATATTAATGTTCTATCAGAATCTATTTGTAAACTTCTACAGAGTTAGAAATGCTGATCAGGCAAAGAAACTTCTATAGGAAAAAAATTATCTTAGAAAGTAGCACCCTCTGTAATTAGTAAAGAGACAGATGTAAGTTAAATATAGAAAATGCAACTCAGATGTGATGTACTCCCTTGCTTGCATAAATTAGAGTAGCTCTCTGCCCACTGTAACTTCCACTACAAGTCAGTCTGGTGTGCACTAACATTCAGTATCAGGATTGGAATTGTTTTAAGTGAACAACTACTGACTGCTTTTTCAAGAAATAAGAGTCGTGTATTGCTGAGGAGTCAGCTGCCTGTCTTGTAGCAGATCCATTTTAGAGAAGCTCAGACTCTGCTGCAGTTATAATCCTTAAGGATTTTTTTTTTAAGGTAACCATACACTGCATTTCTAAAGGTATGTGAGGAGAATATATCCAGAGAACCAGCGTGCTCCACCAGAACAGAAGAAACACTGTTTGTAGGGAAGGGTGTCTCTGCTTCTTAGGACTAGCAAATCAAAACAGCCTATGACTTTATTATGTGAAATAGTAATAATTACAGGTTGTCCACAAAAGTAATTTTGAATTTGTTTTGGTCATTACCTAACTATTCAAGCCAGTTCTACTGTAGCTTTTCAAACTGTCTGTTCCTATAAATCGAAAAATGTCATCAAAATTAGTTTATCTGCATCACGTGGACTTCCCAGGTTCACCGAATGCAAAAGCATTACTGGATATAAGCAAGCACCTCCCCTCAGCTTTTAGTATTTGCTTAAAGTATCTCTAAGTGTGACTTTTTAGATATATTTTTATTTATTATATGTAGATTAATGTATTTGTTTGTTGTCAAATATAAAAGAAAAATTATTTCCTGTGTTGCTCATATAATTTTTAATTATTTATTTTAAAAGCCAGAATATTGTTCCTTTAAAATATAGCAGGTTAAAAATAATATTGCCAATTTCTTTTTTTATTTTCTGGTAAGCACAGGGAAAGAAACGAAGTCTTTTCTAGCTAAAGCTAAATAACTTATATATATATATATATATTTATCTCATATTTCAGGCAAGTTCTTCAGAAGAAGTTACTTTTACAGATTTTTTTCTTGTTTGGAAAAAATATTAATCTGAACTTACTTTTCCTCAAAGGGTTTTTTTTTGTTATTGTTATTTAGAAAAGTTCTTGTGTAATGTTATTTCTTTTGAATCTGTTTGAGGCAGGGGCTTTATGGGGAGGTATAAACTCTTCAGGTGTTTCATGGTGATATCAAGAGGTTAACAGGTGTTTTAGAAATATTTTGAAAAGGTTTATTTTATGATATCATCAGTTGTATTTAATCCCTCTAAGCTAAAGAACTCTGAATTGAGGTTTCTCTTACATGCTTTGTCAGTGTGCAACTGAATCTTATAGTCCCATCTCTGAAAACAAACATTTAACCTACTTGTGCATTTGTGGATAAACTGCTCATGCTTACGTCTGCAGAGTATCACTCTTCCATTTTCCAACCAAAATTAAACTTATCATGCATCAATTTTTTCACGTAATTATTCAGAAATAATAATTAGGAAAACATATTCTCTGCGCATTTTAATGGACTGGTAACTGAGGATGGGTTTTTTAAGACATCCCTTAGCAATGGTGATGAAATATTAGATGTCTCAAAGGTAGAAAAGGAGAAGGTTTTGTGTTTCCACAGGCATGGTTATTGGATTTAATACTGTGCTTAATCACGTACATGAAGATTCTATTACAACAGAGTGGAGACACTAAGTAACTGACGAGAAAGCCTCAAATGAGGACCGAAGTCAAGCACTGCTCATACTTTGCAGTAATACCAGAGATTCTAAAATTAGAAGTTCTGTGTTATTTCAGGAGTTGTAGATTACTGACACAAAACAATTTTCTGCAAATTCACAGGACTAACAGTGAGTCCAACCAGCTGTTGCAGGGGGGTAGTGGTGTGTTGCACAGCCAGTAAGTGGTCCTCTAGAATAATTCAGCCTGCAGCCTAAGACCAGGAGAAGGAAGACTCAGCATGGAGTGCAGCTAGAGGTAGCACTGCACTTCAGGAACTAAAGCTACCACTGCTTTTGCAGGAGGTGGGAGTGAGTTAGTCACTACTACAGTTGCCAGCAGGACACACACAACACAATTCTCCCTATGAAAGGTTGGTTCCTGAACAAATCTGTAGCCAAATAGCCAGTGGGTAGAAAGATCTACATACCTACAGAGTTATAATCATTTTGTATTAGTATGTTAAAATGCTAGGTGCAAATTAGGTCCCTGTTTTCTCTACTAAGCTCCAAAGATCAAAATGGTGACTGTCTTGTTCTAAGCACAGCACAAGAGATGCAGAGTAGAAGCTTTCTAATTTCTAGTTTTCAAGCACTGACCAATTAAATTGTTCTGATACTAAGCTGTGGCCCACATGGTTTCATTTGAGCTGGCTCTGGATGACTTCTGATGTTATGTTTAGTCCATCTGTTTTCACCACTGTGATAATAAAGAAATAAAATGACATTTTAAACAAAATGCTCCCTGACCAAGTTTTGTCCAAGATCTATTTTGGAGATTGAGGTATGATGGATTTCTATTTAATTACTTGTGAACAAGAGCATGATTATGGGTAGCTTTTTGTAAAGTTTTGTTCTTAGTTTACACTTTGATCAGCATTTTTTTTTCTTTAAAAGAAAAAAAACAACACAAAAGAAAAAGGAAGGGGGGGGGGGAGGAATAGGGAAAACAATTTAACAACCAAAAAAACACCAAACCAACAAGAAAATATTTATAATTTTTTTGTTTTTTTTTTCATTTAAACACTACACTGGAGGCTGTTAATTTACACACTGGAGGCTGTTACTAATATCTGTCTTAAGGTTTTGTGTTTGTGTGGTTGTTGTTTGCTTTTGTATTTTTTATTTTCTCTCTCTTTTTTTTTTAATTTGTGCATTTTGTTTTGTTTCATTTTGGTGTTTTGTCTGTTGTTGATGTTGTTTGGTTTGGGAGTTGTTGTTTGCTGTAGCAAAATCAAGCTAAACCCATTTAATTTTCCAAAAGAACTCTGTATCTGACACTCTGAGAAGATCCAGCTATTGCTGTATTTTATTCCTACAGCCATACACGGCAGCTATAGTAATTCTGGTGTTCTTTCAGATACAGGGCACTTTCATCACTGACATGTTAAAGTAGCTGTAGCATCTGACGAGCACAGAAGTTCAATCTCATCACAACAGTCCCGGGCAGAGACAGGTAGAGGGCAACAGCTCCTCTTTTACAAGGGCTTTGTTTCAGAGTCACGTATGCACTAAAATGAAGCTTTGGGGATTTATGAGGCGTGGGCTACAATGTCCTTAGGATGCTAACGTTTAACTCCACAGCTCTGTTTTAGCAGACCCAGAGACATAAATGCCTTCCACTCCCAGCATAGAGGAGGAACTAGTAGAAGGAGGCTGACCGGGATATGGATATAATGGCAAAGATGCTAACTGGTATACAGGAAAGAAAACATATAACCTTTCCTTCACAAACAGATGACTCCATTAAAATTATGCNGGAGAGGGAGAGGGAGAGGGAGAGGGAGAGGGAGAGGGAGAGGGAGAGGGAGAGGGAGAGGGAGAAAAATGAATCTTGTCTGTGGTGAGGAGAGCTGTTAATATCTCTAAGCTTTGGATATATATGAAATTATGGCTTTTATCTCTCATGATGATTTCATCAGCTTTGAACTGCCTCTGACCATTAACTAGAAACTCACTTAACCTGAGATTAATCTTGAAAGACAGGAAATGAAAGGTAATGCTGCAGAGAGTTTCCGAGACATGTATTAATCCCAGCCTTTGACACAAACATGGTTTTATATAGTGAAGTAACAAATGAGCTGTCCTTATCTCTCTGTGAAGTTCTATGTCTGTAACGTTTACCTCAAGAAATCTAGGAAGGAGGAACATTTATTCATGCCCATCACTGACTTTATCTACTTCACCTTGGAATAAAACTAGAGTGCCTTATTTCCACTCCATTTCAAAACACAGTCACTCTTGCATGCAAGTTTCTTTGCAAAATAGCATTTCTTATAAGGAAGACGTGGAAAAACACAGATTATGCAGTGGCTTCTTTTACAGAAGGAAAGGCAAAATACTTATTACCGTTTATAAACCTGTAAATGGTCTACAATCACGTATCACCGGATATTCTCTCTCCCTCTCTAACCACACAAAAGAAATTAACTGCTGCTGGCTCGGGAAGCCTGAGCCCTCAGTTTTCCCAGCATTTAGAAAACCGTCTGAAGAAACGAAGTAGAGCAAAGAATTACTAGGCACCTGTGTAACCACAGCACACAATCTTCTGTAGGGACCTCATGTAGATGTTTGATTTGAAATTGATGTTACATGCTCATCGCAAGATTAGAGTCTCATTTTATCATGTATTTACATTTATATCCTTTCAGCGTGACGTGACATACTTTTGTGACTGTTTCAGTATGCCTGAAATGCTTGAATAGTTTTGGACTGTTTCAAAGAGTTCAAAAATGAAGGCATTTAGCACCTTGCCAAGGAATTTGAGGTGTCTTGTACTAGTGCAGTTGCTGAGCAGTAAGAAAAGTAAGTTAGACTTCTGCTTTGATTTTTTTCCCCTCAAGCAGAGGCTCACAGAAATAGCACAGCCACATAATTTCGGCGGGACCCCTGGGACACCTTACTTTTCGTTACACACTGCAAAAAGAGTTTACCTTTGGCAAGCAAGTAAAGAAGAGAAACTAAGCACTTCAGTCACCTGTTTGGGCAGGAATTAATCACTGCTGAAGCCTGTATAACCTCCTGTCTGGGCAGAGCTAGAGGGAATGTGACCACAGGGACGGATCCTCAGGGGAAACACAGTCTGTCCTCACCACACTGCAGGATCGTTTCCCTCTCTGCTTCTTCGCAACCTGCCTCCCAGTTTACCAGGGATCACTTCAGCCAGCCACTCACCTCAGGTGCATCCCGCAACCTGGCCACCTACGTCTGGCCCTGCTGCCCCGAACCAGCGTGGTAAGGCGGGGGAGCAGCTGCCCGTTCCCCCAGGATCTCCGAAGCGGAGTCCCACTGCGTGGGGAGCCCCCCATGCCGCTGCACATGCAACATGTGTCAGGGAGCTACGTTGAAGTCCCTCCACACAAATCGCCACCCAGTCTCCGGGCTGCTCTTCCCCTGGAGGGAAGGGGCGTGCTGCCGGCCTCCCCCAGGCTCTCTGAGGACCTAAGTCCTGCCCGAGTGCGGCGGGAGCTATCGACTCAACTTGTTGCTTTGCTTTTTAAGGGCAGAGCCGTCCGCTCAGGGTGTTGCTTCAGTAATCTGAAGCTGGTGAAAGGAGAAAGACGGGCTTCCCCGCCCAGCCGCTTCCAAAGCTGCACGAGTGCCGCCGGCCTAAGTGTTAGGGCCAGATCTGCCGGTTGCAAACACCCCTGAGAGGGGCGGCCCAGAAAAGGGGCGGGAGCGCCGTCTGCAAAAGGATATCCCTCTCCTGCACAAACGGACAAAATCCTGGGGAGGCTCTGGGTGCTGCAAAACCTTAGGCGGGAGCACGGGACCAAATCAGCTGTTTGCGAGGGCTCCGCTCCGGAGCAGTCCCGCGGACGTGGTCTTCAAGTCCCCCGAGAACGGGAACGCCCCGCGTTTCTCCCCGCGCCCCTCTGGCGCCGCTCTCAGGCCCAGCCTTGGAGAGAAGCACAGTCTGCACACTTGTGATTCCCCTACCTGGTTCGGACCCCCGGCGGGTACGGCAGGCATGGTCCTGCGCAAGCAGTGGAAGGTGAGCGGGGACGCCTGTACCTCCCGAGGGCCAAGCGCCCGTTTTCCGTGCCTCTTTCGGTCACTCCCGGGAGCCTTAGAAACCTGGCTCCCACCTCCCGCCGCTGCTCAAAGCGGCCCCAAACGAGCAGGCTTCGCTTTCAAAGCTCGGCTTGGCAAAGTCTGCCGAGCAGCTAATAACATAACAACCCGGCTTTGATCAATCCGAACTAATTACCCCTCTTAATTAAAGTCTTTAGCGGTTGTTTCAGTGTTTTGGCAAGCAAGTGAGAGGTTTGCTGTCGGCACCAGCGGCGCGCTTCCCTCCCGGCCGAGACGCAGTCCCCGGTCAGGCAGCTCCAGCTCCCGCCGCTGCAGACACGCGTATTCAAATATTTATTTCCACCAGGTCAACGAATTCATTCTTTTTTTCCTTTTCTTTTCTTTCTGTCTTTTTTTTTTCTTATTCACGTGCAAGAATCAAACCGAAATTCAAATCTATACATAGTGAATCAGCTCTGTCCATATAGACACGATATTCAAGGGGAAAGGAGGAAACCAAAAAGGGAGGAGGGGGATAACCACCAGGCAGTGGAGGCAGGGCGGAATCAACACAATGGAAATATATATACATCGAAATAATTAAAGTGGTGCAGCATTCCCGACTCGGGTAATACAGATCCCAAATAAATACAGCAGAAATTGGCTTGACACTTTTTTTTCTTTCTTTCTTTTTTTTTTTAACCATCTCTGCATTTGAGGTGCAGCGACACCAACCAAAAAAAAAAAAAAGTCTTTAGAAAACATTTTTTTTTAAATCATAGAACAGTCAGTCCCATGAACCTTAACGGCGATATAGAGCATAATACACAAAACCGCTTAACAGGTGCATGCAAAGAGGCGCACTGCGGGAGCTGGCCCCGAGTCTCATGGCTGGAGCGGTGGCGGCGGGCCCTGAGGCAGCGGACCGGGCAGGGGTAGCTGGTCGGGACCCTCCAGCTCTGTCGGGGCCCGGGGCAGTCCCAGAGCGCTGTCGTGCAGCTTGCGGACGTGCTTCTTGAGGTCAAAGTTCCTGCAGAAGCCCTTGCCGCAGGTGGGGCAAGTGAAGGGTTTCTTGTCGTTGTGGGTGTGCATGTGGAAGGTCAGGTTGTACACCTGGTGGAAAGCTTTGTTGCAGATATTGCACTTGAACTGTTTCTCCCCGCTGTGAGTTAGCTTGTGGTTTTTGTAATTGCCTGGGAACGAGACGAGAAGGGCAAAGGGACCTGGGACTCAGAACAGGATGCTGCCAGAAGGAGAGAATTAAAAAAAAAAAAAAAAAAAAAAAAAAAAAAGGCCCAAACCCTATCCCGTCCCCAGAGCTTGACTTCAGCCAAAAATGACCCATCAATCTCTTAGCAAACATCTGCTTTCTCCCCGTTCTCCCCGTGGCTGGTCCTTTGACAGACGAGAAGGGAATTATCGAATAAACCAAAATTACATCGACTGCAGGAAAAAAAAAAAAAGCCTGACTTTTGCCTTCCCAGAAATATGAGGATAAAACCTAAATTATCTCCTACACTCAGAGGGTAAAAGGGCAGCAAGTTCGTTTGCCGAGCTGCGCGGGAAGCTGCACGCTACGGTGCATGAAAAAGGGTCGCTATCCACGGAAAGGCTGAGCTGTGCTCCCCCGAAAACGAAAGCCCTGTCCCACTTCCCTGCGCCGTGCTGTAGGATATGTGTCGGGACTAGCAACACTTAAAATTAACCCAAATTCTCTATTAACAGAAATTTAAAACAAAACCAGCTCTCCTCCTTGTCGCAAATTGTCCCGACACCTGGCCTTGCCTAGGGGCACTCTGGGCAAGAGAGAGGACGCTGGAGAAGGGTACCTTTCTGGTGAAATCCTTTGCCGCAAAATTCACACACAAAAGGTTTGTAGCCGGCGTGTATTCGTGTGTGCGTGTTCAGGGTCGAGCTCCGGTTAAAGGCTTTGCCGCACTGGTTGCACTTGTGTGGCTTTTCCTGAAAGGAAACAAGCGCCGAGTCGCGGCGCGTTGGTTGATTTGCGGAGTTTCTGTGCTGGTGCGCAGAGTCCGGGTGTTAGCTGACGGCTCTCCGCCGGCTCGACCCGCTGCCGGTGCGAGATACCCCCGGCACCCCCACGCGCTTGGCGCAAACCAAATCCCCTGCGACTCGGCTCAGCCGCTCCCTGCCCCGCGACTCTGCTTCGGAGCCGATGGACAACGCCGGGCGCCCCAAAAGCCATGAGCGAAAAGGAAAGAGAGATGGAGGCTCACCTGAGTGTGGATGATCTTATGCCGGCAGAGCGTGCTTGCCTGTCTGAAGCCCTTCCCGCAAACTTTGCAAACAAAGGGTCTGGCTCCGGTGTGCACCGGCATATGGCGAGTTAAGTTATAATGTGCATTAAATACCTTGAGAGTGAAATCAGACATACACACACACACACACACACACACACGGGGAAAAAAAAAAAAAAGAAGAAGAAAAAAAAGGCAAAACAGCGATTAGAAGGTGGTAGCGTTGAGGGAAAGTCGTCGTTTAAAAATAAAGCAAGCAAGGGACCGATCACCCGGCGGACAGAGGGACCGGGAAGTCTGAGGGAGCATGGGGAGGGAGGCGGGCTGCGGCTCTACTTGCCTTTCCGCAAACTTCACACGTGAAAACTTTGGGCTTGCTGGTCGGGGAGCCGCGGCTAAACTCCGAGGTCTTGTAAGCGATTTTTTCTGAGAGGATCTGAGCACTTTCTTTCATGTAATGCTGCAGCTGAGCCTGTGACAAGTCCTTGAAGGCCACCCCCGCTGGGTACTTTTCCACGGCCGGCAGCACCAGCTTGTTCCGCTCCGCCAGGTAAGCCTTGGGCTGAGGGTGCAAGGGAGAGCTGAGGAAATAAGAAGCTACTGGATGGATGTTGACACTGGAGGACGGGTGACAAGGGCTGTCGCCTCGGTTGAAATAGCACAGGGCTCCCATGGCGTGGAAGGAGGAGTGATTGACCACTCGGGGTCTTACCAGTTTGTACTGCTGTAAGGGCAGGGCATCGCGGGGGAAATCTCCTTTCAGGCTCAGGGCACAGTTCAAGAGATCGCCGCAGCTAAAGGAGGGCGAGGAAGAAGAGTCTGAATGAGCCTTCCTGGGTTCCGCTCCGGCCACCGCGGCTTTAGGCAGAGGATCGTACGCCACCGGGACAAAGGGGATCATGCAGGGAATGGAGGAGTTCAGGTGCAGCGGGTGCTTGGGATCGCCTTTGGCCACGGAGTTGTGGAGAAGCTGCGGGACGGGGATGGAGCGGGGCTCTGGCGTCCGCGCCATGATGCGCTCAATGGAGAAGGCGAGGGGCTTAGGCGTGCTGATCATGTTGCTCCTGGAAGACAAGTTTTCTCTGGCCGAAGAAGTCGCTATGATTTTGGTCGCAGTGTGGTGGCCACTATTGTCCATGGCTGGGTTGCATTCGTTCGCCCGTTTTGAGACGCTTTGGTAGACGCCTTTTTTCTTTCCTTTTTTCTTTTTTTCCCCCCTTTCTTTTATTTTCTTTCTTTCTTTTCTTTTTTTTTTTTTTTTTCCCCTTTTCTCTTCACTTCTCTCTCTCTCTCTGTGCCCTTTTTCTTGTCACTGATCTGCAAGAAGGGAGATCAGCATCGCTGTAGCTACCATCACCACAGCCTCCTCCGGCGGTACCAGCCTTCTCAGTCCAGTGGACTCATGCCAGCCCATCACAGTTTACTTTGGCGCACCAATGACTCGGGACAATCGCTACTTATTTCTGTCAATAGAAAGTGTTGTGTCAATAACGCAGCCAAGATCTCGCCAATCGTTAACTTCCAAGAGGAGAAGGTAAACTAGATAATTGCTCAATTCGCTTCCAACAGTCAACAGGAAAAGTTTTCCCCCCTCCCCAGTAAGCGGCTACTTTTCATTGGCGCCCGCGCCTCCCCCGCCCAGGGAAGGAGGTGTCTCTTCCTCGCTTCTCTCCTCTCTGCCTTCTCTTTCTCTCTCTCTCTCTCTCTCTCTCTCTCTCTTTCTCTTTATTATTATCATTATTTGCAATCTGCTTAACCAGGCTTTAGAGGCCAAGCAAATCCGAGATCAATTTTCTTGTTTGGCTTTAAGTGACATCAACTAAAATCATTGTCCAAGTGCTAAATAGGAATGTGAAACCCAATTCAAGGGCAAGCGCCAGGGTATTTGTCAAACGAGGTGTTGCAGAAGAAGCGGCTGGAGGGGAAGCTGTTTTTTTTTCCTTGCCACTTTCCAGCCCGAGCTCTTTTTGTGCGTGGGTGTGTTTGAAGGGAAAAGATGGGTGCTCTGCTCCTGGTCTGCTCACTGCTTTAAAAAACAAGGTCGGGTGGCTGCGAGGTTTTGGAAAACAGAATAAACAAATGAGCAGGAACTTGTGACAAGCAGACGGCGAGGGCAGCGCATCGGGATGCAGGAAGCATCCGGGCCAAATCGTACGAGTGCTTGTGATCAAAAGGATAAATCAAACCTGGGGCTGGGGGAAAGAAGGAAAAGGAGGTAGAAGGAGAGAATGCCGTTTAAATCCGAAGCACTTATAGATGGATATATAGTAAACTGCATATACACTAGGTATAACTTCTCTGTCCTTAAATAATACAGGCATATATGTACCTAAACAGATGTGTTCCCAATGTATTTAGGCAAAACTTGGCCGTCTTCTGTATGGGTACCTCCAACGCCCCAGTTATTTTTTACTTATAGCAAGGTGGGGTTCAGGGAAAGGAGAAGGGACAATGGTGAGTGAAGGGCTTTCTGTGTTCACTCTCTGTCCTGCCACTCGGCAGAACAAGCTCCTGTTCTTTCCGCCGGCTGGTGACTGAGAGGTAGCTACGTAAATCCCTGGGAGCAGCCAAGGGTCCCTCTGTGACCACCGGCGGAGGGGTCCATGAGGCCTCCACTCCCGCGGCCCAGCACTGTCCTTCTTCGGGGCTCAGGGAGGGAGGAAGTCCCGGGACTTAGTATTGGAGAGAAGACTCCAGTGAGGCAGGAAGGCTCGGCTCCCGTTACTCGAGTGCCAGCCGGGGATTCTGCAGAAGGCCATGTCTTCCCCTACCCCCTCGGCCCAGGGCAACTCACCTGCGGGGAAATGAGAGAAGGGAGAAGGGGCTTGGGGCCTCGAGTAGGAAAGGATGGAGGGTGAGGTGGAGGTGACATCCTTGTCCTCGGCGCTGTGATTGGGCCGATCCCCCCCTAGGTCACAGAGGCCCCGTTTGAAGACAAGGTAACCGCTGTTGCATGACACTAGTTCGGCAGCCGAGAGCTGCCGTTCGAGCACCAGGAAGGTACGGGAAACAGAGGGAGATATATCCCCCGGTCCCCGGCACAAGCACCCGATTCGGACATCCTTCGCTGCAGGGGATGCCCTCCCGCATCTTACGACCTCCGTGTCCGCCAGTCTCCTCGGTGCCCCGGAGCGCAGGCAGATGGCAGAAGTTGGGGCTAACCCCGGGGGCGTGTCTGGAAGGACACAGCCTTGCAGACAAGCGTGGGGCGGAGGAAAGACCTGTGCCGTGCTGTGTCCCCAGCCATGATGCTCCGCTCCAGCCCTTCTCCTCCCTTTTTTTCGGCCGACATGGGGGCCGCTGCAGATGGGTTGAGGCGTTAGCATCGTAATTGCTGCCGCTGATCGTTTTGCCGCAGCCGCCTGCTTCTTGCTGCTTCCCGCACCTCAACTCCAATCCTGTTTTCAGNGGGGCGGGTGGGGTCGACGAGGGCAAAGGACGACGAAGTTGGAGGAAGGGAGGGTAGGGGGACGTGGGGACTGGAGTGGAGCCCGAGTCGTATTCTCCCTAGCACCGTGAGGGGCAGCTGCCCCGCGCTGCCACTTCCCCGGTGTTTCTTGCTTATTTTTCGTCTGCCAGAGGACAGTTTCCTCCTTCAGAGCAATTTACATTTAATTCCATCTAGGCAAATTTCCTCTTGATTGGTGCTGAAGAAGAGAATTATTGTTGAGTGGGTTTTAGAGGCGTCAAATCCCATACACTTAATATGTTAACAGCCTGCTCTTAACTGGTCGTTTTGGGATTGACTTTTTGACACGTGTTTGAAAGTAAAATATGTAGTGTCATTTGAGCAGGGTAAATATCCCAAAGCAGCAATTACAGCCCTGCTGTTACAATTATACTGGCCTCCTCGTTACTGAGACACACTCCTAGAGAACCAGGAGCTTTATTATCCGTTTGTTTTTTTTTACGGATATACTTCCTTTTATTTCTGTGCAGCACAACAAAACTTACGTTCGTGGCTGATTATTAAATAGCGATGCAAAAGTAGTGGGTTTTTGTTGTTTGTTTGTTTGGGGTTGTTGGTTTGGTTGTTTGTTTGGGTTGTTTTGTTTTGTTTTTGGGTTTTTTGTGGTTTTGTGTTTGTTTGTTTGTTTTCCCCAGAGGTAATTCTGTTCCGACTCAGAGATGGAGCCTTGCTAGTGTTGGAGTTGTCTGCAATATAGACAGACTTGCTTAAATCAATGCCGGTATATTTTGTTTGTTTCTCTCTTTGCTGTCCCGAGCTTTGCTTTGCTCTTGGACTGCATCTTTTTAGCTATGTTTTATATATATCTTCCGAGTTGCAAATTTCCTCCAGCCATGCTCCAGACAGAGAGGCAGAGAGATTTACAGGCTCTGAGAGTGGCGAAAAGTAACCTCTTGGCCAGGTTGTTTGGTTTCTGTTTATGGGTTGTTTGTTTGTTTGTTTGTTTTTCTCTTCCCCGAGTGCACCTCTAGCCGCAGGCAGGGCCAACTTCGCAGGAGCCGGACTTCTCTCCAAGCTGGAGCCACAGACCGAGCCAGGCAGAAAGGTCCTGCCAGCTTGTCAGAGTTACAAACTGCTGGAGGAATTAAGGGCAAAAGTTTTGCTTGGAGCTGATTTCATGTTCTGCCCGTGAAAGCTGCTGTTCTCTTTTTCCCTGTAATCGGTTTTGTGTTTCATTCCCTCTTAAGCTATGTTCTTGATATTGCTCACTTGCATTATTGTCATAACTTATCTCAACATGCATTCAAAATCCGAGTCACCGGCGAATTCATCTCGTCGTCAGGATTACTCCAATCCGATCTCAGAGGCGATTAGAGTGAGGTAAAATACCGCCTAAAGCCTAATCTTTAATTTCTTCCTCCTTAATAAAATGAATAATTCCATTGCGTTTTTAAGTAAAAAATGAATTGAAAAGGATAATAACTCCGCTAACCTTCTGTTGCGTGTATTAATCTTTTCCTGGAAGTGTTTAACCACAGTCGTGTTGCACGAGAAGGCTGCCTGTCGCAGCGAGCTCCCTTCGGCCCTGAGCGGCTCCCCACGGCTAGAAAGACACAGATCACTTAGGTTCCTGGGCGGTGTGTCTGGGCGAGTTTAACGCGTGTGTGTGAACAAGGAGGCTAGGGAAAATACCTCTGGCCGCGGCACCGCAGGACCCGACAGCGCCTGGTCAGAACTCGATTATTGTTGTTGTTGTTAGTAGTAGTAGTACTAGTAGTAGTAGTGCCACCGCCAACGTTCATTGCAGAAGCCGAGGTTTTCTCTCGCTCTCTCGAGCCTCCGTCTTCGTGGGAAGGCGATTTACTCTCCAGACGAAGGAGAGCTCCGTCCCTCTCAGTCCCGCCGTGCCCCAGCCCAAGTAACGCCTTGCCTTTCCTTTCCACACCCCGCCGCAGCTTGAAACACCGTCTCCGGCTTGCTAAAACCAGGAATTAGCCCCTTGGCTGCTCAGGTCGCTGTCCATTCCCATTCAGGGCTTCTCGGTTGAAGTCTTTTGAAGGGAAAAAGTTAAAGAGAGGGGGAAGCAGACTCCGGGATTACCGGGACGATGGGCCAGCTGCGGTACCTGTTTATCATCGGCGCTGGGGGACATCCAGCTTCGCCGTTCTTCTCTGTGGGAACCTGCTGCTGTCCGCCCGGCTGCCAGGGCGGCTCTCCGGGCCCTGCGGGGCGAGGCGGAGGCGTCATCAGTGTTCGGGAGCACTGGGCAGCAGTAACGGGCTCTGCTGCTTCAGGACCTCATGCAAAGGCTCTTAGGCTTTGCCAGGTTGTTTTGAGTTGCAGTTCCTCTCCGTTTTCTCCACTGACATTATATGTATGTGAATACCCCTTCTGAGACCAATAAACATATGTGTAGTCTCCCATGCAGTAAGTGCATGTTGGCATCTCCATGTATCAGTTCCATTGCAAGGAAAAGAATAAAATGTTGCTATTTTTAACCAAATCCATCACAAAAGAGAAGCAGTGACACTGTCCCGCAAAACACGAGTGGGAGGTAAAACAAAGTTTGACAGTACCCTGCGTCTCGTACAGATGCCTCTAAACTGAAAGCCAAACGGGTGCGAATTAAGCCTTTTCACGTATAAAGCCTTTAGTCACATGTAGTCGAAATTACAAGTGACCATCTAAAGCAGCGCTCCCAGCCCTCCCGTAATTCATGCAAGCGATTTGTCTACAAGTGTGCCAGCTATGAACGTGAACGGCAGCAATCACGTCTAATCTAATCAGTCCGCCTGTGAGGGGACCCAGCAGTGTCATCAACTCCAAAGGGCCCTTGGTGGAAGTGGCTGGGAGAGGCCAGCGGCAGCTGGAGCCATGAATGACACTTTCTCATTTGTTCCTTTCCCAGCTCAACAAATGTTTAGCCCCGTTGCTGCTAAATGAACGCCCTGCGCTTTTTGGCTCGGGGAAACTATTTGTTTTTAAGATTCCTGAATAGGATCTGGAGCAATTAACTTATTTTTGTTTCTATTTTCTCCCAGGGTACTGGGAGCTAACCTAGACCAAAGAGCTGGTAGGCGCCTAAGTGCTGCCTTCCCGGCACCGGAGTATGCCGGGCTTGCCTTGACGGCGGGGAAGAGGCGTCCTCTGTCAGCAGGCTTGCAGACGCGAACCCGGAACAAAACCCCACTCTCCCTCTGTGGGGTCCGTTTCGGTGCGCCGCTGCCAAGAGAGAGAAAGCGAAGCCAAGCGAAAAGCACGAGCATAAGGACAGAAGCAGGAACCGTGTCTCGTCGCAGACACTCCTGGACGGCAGCCGGAGAGGGCTCCTTGCCTCCCCCAGCTGCTCGCCAAGCACTCCTACTCTGGGCACAGACACGGGGCAGAACTGAGCCGCCCTCGGTGGGCTGGGGACGAACGTATTAGTATTTCCTTTAAGGACAAAATCTTAAACTTTGATTGTTATTTCGTTGCTTGGTTGTGGGTTGGTGTTTTGGGTTGTTTGTTTGTTTGTTTCCAGTCGCTATCAGAACAAAACGCGCCTGTGCCGGTGGGAATCCACCGGGGCCGGTAGCGGCGCTGGACATCCCAGACTGACCGAGGCGTCTCTGCGGGTCTCACGAGGGTCCCAGGTTCCCCCCGTTTTTCACAAAGCGAGTCTGGCTCCCTCTCTGCAAGAGGACTCTCCTGTTGTTTAACTTGCGGATCCCGCCATCTGCTGTACGTTCGTTTGCCGTTTTTCGAGGGTTTGAAACTGCCTGCGGAAGATGCTGTGGTCCCTGCGCAGGAAGGCTCACCCGCTACCCACAACCCCACATCTCCTACCCATACTCTGTGCTCACTGCCCTGTCCCTTGTGGGGCTGCGCTTGCTGCCCACGCAGAGGTGCCCCGACGGTTCTCCGCGCCAAGAGTTTGCCATGTCCCAGCAGGAGCTTTGCGCTCCACAGACCTGGAAACACCCGGGGTCTGACCCGAGATTACCCCAAGACTCGAGGAAGCGTCGAGTAGGCAGTATGACCCCAAGGCCAAGAAGGGAGGCCGCACCTCTGTGCGCCTTTGATGAGGACGTATTCCTGTGGGAGCCGCTCGTGTCCGACACCCCTCTTGCCAGAACTACTTCGACAGAGGTGCCCGCTCCCTCTACCAGAGACCGCATTTAAAGCTCGGCGGGGGGCTCTACAAGCACGAGTCTCAACCTCGGCGAGCCGTCAGTGCGGGCGCCATCAGCAAGGAGCTGGAGACGTGCCTCCCCGCGGGCGGCGCCGGCCGTGGCGGGCAGCGGCAGCCGCGGGGCGATGCAAAGGAGAGCTGTGGGACCTGTGAAGACTAGGACGGGCTCTCGGCGCTCTGCCCTCTTGGCCTCGGAGACAATGAAGGACTGAACTCGGTTGGAGGTGGGGAACTTGATGCCCCAAGCCTGCTCTGCCGCCGAGGTGTTTTCCCCGGCCTCTTGCATTGCCTCCTTCAGCCGGAGGAGGGAGGAAGTGATAGCCGAAGTGGGCGAGGTTTTGGTTCCGCGCATTCCCCTGCCCCAGCGGCTCTCCCGCCCCAGCACTAAGCCCCGTCCGCAGCGCTGAGCGCAGAGCCGGTCGTGGCTTTCTCTGGTTCTCTTTACGCTACAAAGATGCAGGAAGGTGAATTAAACGAGATTCTTCCTGCCCCCCGACTAAAGGCTCCTTGCTCTCCGCGCTTGCGTAGGAAAAGCGAAGGCCGCGGTGGGGGCGAGTGCTGGGGCAGTGCCCTTCGCTCTGTCCCGCGGAGCCTCGGGACAGGGCGGCGGGAGAACCGCTGGCTGCTTCGCTCTAAGCCGTAGAGCTAGAGGGGATGATCGTCTCCCCCTGACGGGCACACACTCTCAGGAGTGTGCTGAGGTTTCAGACAAGTAAATTAAAATGTGACGGTGGACCTTGCTTCCATGTCAGCGGGGGTTTGCCGCGGCTGGTGGCGGCGGTGGTGCCTGACTCCGCAGCTGTCACACAGATACTCACTGGCCTTCTCAAGGACGGCATTGGTTCACGGTTTCACAAATCTAGTTACTAAGAAAGCATGTGAATTAATAAGAAATAGAACGACCTTTGTAGCACTGTAATTTCTGTACCTGCCTTCCTGTGATGTCTGCTGTGCTGCCTTTCTAATAATAACAACTTACCATGTACTTTGTGTCTAATTTCTTTGAAATTACAAACACATAACCGTTTCATGGTTACATCGCCTTTGTTTTGTTTTACATTTCTTTACACATCTTGATTTTACTAACAGACATGTCCTGCAGGTACTACTTGCACATGACACTGTATAACAAAGTGCTCCAAATATGGGGTGTAAATGTATTGTGCTTCATGAAGTCTGAGTAACTCAGAACCACTTCAAGCTACAAAAAAAAAAAAAAAGTTTTGGTCCATTTGTTTTGTTTTTAAAGATAATTTCAAGGCATAGAAAGGTTTGACAGGGAGCTCGAGAGACTCCACAGTCCGGCAGGGCAGGGTCCCGCTAGTCAGCCAGGGCTGGTCCCATGACTTCCAGCCGAGGAGGGAGATGGGCTGAAACAAGGAAAGAGATAGTGGCAATCCAAAGTCCAGATTGCTAACCTGTTTGTTACCAACAGGCAGGTCTGAAGTCAATCCATGGGCAGTCCTGATCAACAGGTGGATTAAAAGCTGTCTGGATGGTTGGGCCCAAAGAGTTGTGGTAAACTGAGTTAAATGCATTAAGTGGCTGGTTACAAGTGGTGCGCCCCACAGCTCGGCATTGGGGCCAGTTCTGTTTAATATCTTTATCAATGATTTGGATGAAGGGATTGAGTGCACCCTCAGCGTTTGCAGACAACACTGAAGTGAGCAGGAGTGTTGATCTGCTCGAGGCTAGGAAGGCACTACAGAAAGATCTGGAAAGATCAATACAGGTTGTATTGATGTGCTGAAGCCAGTGAGATGAGGTTTAACAAGTGTCAGGTCCTGCACTTTGGTCATAAGAACCCCAAGCAGCACTACAGGTTTGGTATAGAGTGGTTGAAAAGCAAGCCTAGTGGAAATGGATCTGGGAGTGCTGGTGGACAATCGTCTGAACACAAATGAGCAGTGCGTTCAGATGGCCAAGAAGGCCACTGGTATCCTGGCCTGTATAAGAAATGGTGTCTTCATCAGAAGGAGAAGGGAAGTGATTGTGCCTCAGTACTTTGCCCTGGTGAGGCCTTATCTTAAGTACTGTGTTCAGTTCTGGGCACCACAGCCTGAGACACACATTGAGGTTCTGTAGGGTGTCTAGAGAAGAGCAAAAAGGCTGGTGAGGGTTTTGGAAGGCATGTCATATGGGGCACTCCCCATATGGAACTGGGGTTATTTAGTCTGGAGAAGAGAAGGCTAAGGGGAGATCCTATTGATCTCTACAACTACTTGTGCATGCAAAAGTGGTGGGGCGGTGCCTGTTGTGTGCACCCCACACTCCTACAGGGGCTGCCTCCCATTCTGCTGCTGCCTGAAAAGTGCATTTGCTTGCAGCTGCATGCACCCCGGGGGCAAAATCATGAGAGACTTAAGTCTTCAAGTCTCTCATGACACTTCTGGTTGAGTCCTCCTTCACAGCACAAAAAGGTGAAAACGGTCATTCCCATCAGCTCCAATTTCTCCTTTTTTTCCTTAATTCACCTTGACTCATGTGTAGATGAGGCTGGTATGCAACTGGAAAAAAAAAATTGCCACTCTGGGTTTCCCCTTAGATGACTAAGGAAGAAGTGTCACCCGTCCTTGGTTGGCTAGGCTGCCAAGTGTGCTGCAGAACACCCTCCTTACAGTTCTTGTTCCAGTTCCTGCAGCATGACATGCTTGCAACAAACTCCTGAAGCCTTACAGCACAAGAAAACAGGTAGCAGGCACTAGTAATTTGCTTAACAGTGAGGGGTTTTTGCTTGCCTTTTTTCTTTATAAAGGTATCCTATCGTTGCATATTTGTTTGCTGTATATTTGATTTGTAGATCAGATACACATTTACTACAAATTAACATAATCTTAAAAAAAATCCTACAGTTGTTATCATGAGGAATCATATAAGAGTTCAAACTGTTTGAAATATTGAAAACATCTTTTAATTGTAGAATTCTATACAAACTTGGGTAGATGCAGAAGGGGACACAGCAAAATGTGTTCTTATTGCCTGATTTTTTTCACAGAAATAGAAACATTGATGGCAAGCTTACCGACATTCAACATGATGAGATATCTTCAAACCTGCAAAACGAATAGACACAACAACACTCCTAAGTAGTTTGTATGTGTTTGACTGTTTTCAAACTACTACTACTTACATACCAACCTCAAAATACAGTGAGCCAAAGATTAAAACTTTTTAATGCACATCACAAAATAATGTAAAATTAAGCACAAAAAAAGAAGTAAACAGGGTGTAAACCTGAAAATACACTATTTTTTACATAGGGCTCTGAATTACTTCCTGTATAGCTGTGTTTTAAGTGAGGCACACATTTTGTTTTCTGCACAAGACATCAATATCTGACGGAGCCACAAGAACAAATGGTAATCAACAAAAGGGAAAGAAACATAATCACAAGTGGACCTCAAACTCCATGCCAGGGTTCTCACAGCCCTAAGCAAAGCTATACATTTAAATATGCTACAGCCACTGTTCTCAAAATGTCCTTGGCACTTTCCCTCTGATAATTTTACTTTCATTAAAAAAGAAAAAGAAAAAAAGAGGAGCAAATTGCATTTCTGCGCCTATGTCATAAGGCAAAACTATAAACACAACAACAAGGACAAGTTATCAAAAAAACCCCAAGCCAAACACATCCTCCCCAGACCATCATCCCAATCACCCCAGAACTCCAAGTTCTTGGTGAAATAATATCACCCTTCTTCTTCATCACTGTCTTTCATAGTAATGCCCTGAAGTCCTCCCGCATCTGTGACTGAGACTGTGGCCTCCTCTACGGTCAGACGGCTGTGAACAGTGTCGTAGGTTTTACTGTTCAGCGTTCCCTCCAGGACACCTTGTAATCTGAAGTCTCGGTAGGTTTTCTGCAGCAAAAAGAAAATATCCTCAATTGGACTCTAGCAAGTCTGATCAGTTTTCCACTAGACACTGGCCATTTCTGCTATGCTGGTGCAACAGCTTCATGTCTTCTGGAATTAGGGACCTATCATTTAGAGTTTGCTAAACATCTTGCAGTCTTAGTTTCTAGGCTGAATGAGATTTTTGTAAACTCTAGAGAGTCCACAAGCCAAATGATCGTCATTTCTTTAAAAGACTCTGTTTTGTACATTTCTATTACTGTATGCAGGTTTCTCAGCAACTTTAATTTGTCTCATTTAGTAAGAAATCAACAAAGAATTCTTCCAGCTGCATATTGGCATGCAAATTTGCCTACAGGTAGCCCTATCATTTTACAGAAAATGTGAATGTCTGATTCTTTCTCCATAATAAGATACCTCTAGATGAGGCACTTAGTGCCATTGTCTAGTTGATTGGATAGGGCTGGGTGATAGGTTGGACTGGATGATCTTAGAGGTCTCTTCCAGCCTATTCTATTCTATTCTATTCCATTCTATTCGCATTTACCTTGACATTTATATGCCAAATGCTGAAAAATAAAATGATTTTTAGATTATTATCTATACTCTATACTGTGAATTTTCTCAGGTGACTACTTCAGTTAATTTACATTGACATCAACATTTTGATTCAAGTCTACACATTTACTTTTTTTTTCCACTTGAGATTTTTTTTCCCCTGATATCCAGCCTTCCTGTGAACCAGCAGATAGTAGAACATTTTTTCTTTAGCTTTCTATCAAGTAAGAATTCTGACTGAAATTGTTTTATTCATTGATACTATGTTCAAGTGAACATATGGAAACCCATCTACTTTGCCTGTCTTGATTTTAGACTGTAACATATTTGAAATAACCTCTTCTGAAGTTAGCCTAAAAACCTTGAGGACACCTTGATCTAGCTAGTTTCTAATCTTGTGTACACTGCTACTATGAGGTCCCAATGTCTGTGGAAGAGACTATGTGGCAAAGAAAATGGAAAATAATTAAGGGTTGTCAGGCCTATTCCTTTTCCAGATGAGACTGTGCACAGTCCCTAGAGCAAAAAAAGAGAAAAGAGCTGATCTTGTTTCACTCAGTAGTTCAGAGAAGTGCAAAAGACCTCTCAAAATGGGTAACATGCATCTGGGAGAATTTTCTCTGCCACTATCTATAATGATTATTTAAACCTTGTCTGAATCACTGCAACTGAGGTTTATTTGACTTTCATAGGTCAACTTCAGAATCAATGGATGCAGCTTATGTTTTGCTCACACACTCCTGTAAGTATCCTGTCTGGTCTTTTTCAAGTGTCACCATTACATTCCCCTTTTATAACACTGCACATTCAATTTCCTTTTATGCTGTTAACAGGTCCTACAGCATTTTCTTTCCATTTTACATAGCAATCCTCGCCTTCTCAGACCAGCACTCTAGGGTTCAGTCATTCCTCTTCTCTTGACATATTTTTGCAGGATAATAATGTTCACTTACAAGCTTAATTTTGTATTTCTCCCCAATCTTCCTCTTGGTCCTTGACTCTTCTTTACTCACATCCTTATGTACGTGTCTCAGACATCTAATGAGATCTTTATGCTGTCCTTCAGTCTTGGCTTTAATAGGAGCAAGCAATGTTTTGCTCTTCTGGTCATTCTTAAGAATGCCACTACCTTTGCTGCAGTCAAACATGAAATAATCTATTTCTTAGTCATCCCATGTCCCTTAAAAATTATCTTCTAAATTCCCCCCCCTTTTTTTTTAATTCTTTGCAAGAGAGGAGCAACACAGACTCCCATTTTTTTCTAAAAACAAACAGGAAAGTGCCTTCATTCACTCCAGAGTTTGGAGGAACTGTGCCTCACCACGTGTCTCTCTCCAGCTGGGCTTTGGCAGTGAACATTTCTTATAATACTCTCCTTGAACCATTGTTTCTTATTTCCCAGTCTCATACTGTTTGCTGGCTCCCAGTTTTTATCAGTACTGTCCTCTTCACCACACAGGTGGGCAAGATTTTATGTCTTTAAATACATTCATCAGAACCTCTATGACTGACATAAATTTCTCCAACCTTGAAGGTGCCATGGGATAACACACTTGGAATTTATGTGCAAAGCTGATCAGGTGCATGGGCACAGAAGGCTACTGCCCTAACCCAATGTGTTTCATTGCCATTAGGAGCCTGCTTCCTCTGAACACAGCTAACCAGTGTGTCAGCCTGCAAAGGAAAGGGATGGCTGATTGACAGTGCTGATGAAGTTCAGTTTTGCAAAAGCCTCTTCTTTTAATCTGACAGGTGATATTGCACTTGTATATTTCAGCCTGCCCATTCTTAGATCTAACTGGGCACAAGGTTTAAATCCTGTGACAGTTACTTTTTCTCTTTTCTCCCAGATGATAACTCTCTCCACTTAAAAAAAAGCTTTAAACCTTTCACAAAAGCCAGTCATTTCAACCACAAACAGCAAACTGCTTTTGCCATTTTGGCATATAATACAATGAAGAGCTAAATCTTATTTTCAGGGAAATCAATGAAGGTCAGAAATAGCAAAGCTAAGCTTGTGTGGTTCACGGAGCCATGGTGCCATGACTGTTATGACTGTTTTCTTGCATCTCTTGCTCTATTCTTTCCCTTTTAGCTAGAGAATCCTGAAAAGTGCAGCTGCAAATCTGGTGCCCATGTGTTAAAATCTGTTTGATTTGACAGTCTTGCATGAATTTAATGGGAGAATATTTTGAAGAAATCATGGTCACCACTGACAACAGATGCTTCTTATTTTTCTTGCATTTATATAGATAGCAAGAATGTTCAGAGTTAAATAACAGAATTAAAAGGGAAAAAAAAAGTGCAAGGTTTTTCTGTTTCTTGCTTAAGTGCATTGGCTAACATCTGAAAGTGATTTAGGATGAAACTTTCTTTTATGGAAGGTAATCTGTAATTGCCTCCTGCAATGTACTTCATACTTTGCCGAGAAGCATTTGACATTGATCAGCGTAAATGGCTGAGGACTGGAGGCACTGGTATTTCTCTTGAAAGACAGTAAAATATTATCTAATATATTGAGTATTGTTTTGAGTTGAACCTAGGAATCACATAAAAAAAGTAATTCTGCTCAGGAAAGTGATAAAAACAGAGAAAGAACACAATTGGTATTATTAAGTTAAAAGTAAAAAAATCAGCAGTATGACAACCAATTTATTAGAAACTCCATAGAGCATTGATGTACAGCTAGCAGTAATCTGCCAGTGTTCCTTGGAACAATTTGAATTGTTACTGAGTCCAGAATGGATGACAATTGCTAAGGCACATATAACTAACATCAGAGGCTTTAGTATTTTTTTTGTTAATTCTGAAATTTGCTCCAATTATGAAAAAAATCCAACCTCTTAACCTAAAACTATCTAAGTTTGCAACTTCAGCCCAACTATATTTTTTTTTTTTTAACTTTTAGGGTGATCTGTACTTGACCATATAAATGAGTTATCACTTTTCTCTCTTTACTATGCAGCCTAACACAAACACATTTTATTTACCTTCACTATCTTGATGAGAGTCTTCAGCTGATAGACGTGAAGCTGAAGGTCTAATCTGTCAGCCAACCACATGCATATGACTTTCATGGAGCCACTATACCATTGCTGAAAAAAATGATAACAAAACCCCCACTAAACAATCTTGCAGTATTCATTTAACAGATTTGGTAATGAGAGGTAATGAAACACTTTGAAATGATCACAGATCAGCACTTGAAGTCAACAATGATATAATTTCCTGTTAAGAGAATTGCATGTCAGCAGGAAATCAAATAACTTGACCTAGACTGTTCTTTACATGAATTAGCAACTGCCATTTTATCTTTCAGTTACAACATTTTCAAGCAAAATAGTGTTATGCACTTTGCTATCTGTCAGTAAGAATGCATATTAAATACACAATTACACGACAGAACTGACAGCTAAAACAGCAAGGGAAAAAATCAGGTAGCATATCTTCTGAGAGAGTTTGCAATACCTAGATTTTTCAAGCCAAACAGGAAAGAGCATCAGATGTAAACTATGAAAGCTGTCCTGCTTTTTTCAAATTTAATCAATTTTTATTAAGAAAAAAAATTCAGAAATCCATGGAAACTGTACTGAAGTAGTAAACGACCATTCCACTCATCATAAAATAACCACATTAAGGTTTTAGTTTACGTAAATTACTGATTATAATTACAGCCTAGCTTATTTCCTTTTTATGTCTTAGGCACAGGTATGCTTTCACTTAAAGCTTCACAAGCAGACAGGGTAAGAATAAACTCTCTGCTGTTTGTGTCTATGTTATGGTAAAAAAAACTGCTCAGATCCAAATAGCTACTATAATAACTCTTGCACTTTAACTGGATTAAAAGAGATTTTACTAAATACAGTTGTAGCTACTTTCCTTTCCCTTCTGTAGAATACCAACCAAAGATCATTTAGCCAAAAAGCAAAAATGAAGGGATTTTTTTTGGTTGTTTTTATTTTTAAGAATGAAAGATTAAGAGAGTTTGTGTCCTAGCTCTGTTTCTAGTCTCTTTCCCACAGGCAAGAGGATTAAATTATTTTCTAATGTAATGTCCTGTGTCTTTACAAAATACACAGGTATGCAAAGAGAGGAAACACTGTGCTTATGTTAAAATGAAGCATGTTTGGGAAGGTATGCATCATGAAGCAATTCAAAGGCAGGATCCAACATCTCATTAGCCATATCTATATTAACAAATGAAAAAAACCCTGAAGCTAAATTACTGGCTACCAGGTGTAACAAAAGATATAAATAGAATTCTTTCATCAAAATGTAAGCTCTCTGGAAAAAGCTTATAGGAAACAGTCTCATTTGACTGTAACTACCAGTTTCAAGCTAATTCTGAAATAAGATTTTCACATAATAATAGCTTTCAGTTCTCCTTTAATACATTAAAATGTATTTTAATTAAAACAATTGGAAAGTAATTACTTTCCATTTTTACAAGAATTTCTTTTATTAATATACAGTTTTACATAAATGAGCAAAATCAACACCAAAAATGCAGATAGCTGTGCTTTCCATAAAAGTAGCTTGATTTATTAATTAAAAAAAGAAGTGTAAATGATTTGTTATGCATAAAATACTGGACTTTTATCACCAAATGACATTTTTACACTATGTATATTATTTTACCCCAAACATGCATTATTTTACCCCAAACATGCATGCTGGTTTTGATTTCCTTTATAAGTACCTGCAAGATACGGGCAATGTGACAGAGCTGTTACCAAGGGGCAACTGTAAACTACTGATGTATGTATACAGATGTCCAGAAAATAAAATGCAGTTGAGCTTATTCACTTGGGGAACTGTATTGCTCTAATAAGCACAAAAAAAAGCATTCTACCCAGAATATCTATTGTTATTTGCAATAAGATGAGCCCAATCATTACATTATTACTCAAACTCTACAGCTGTTAATCGTTAACATTTTTGCAGTAGACAGAATGATTTTAGTGGTAGAGTTTTCTCAAAACTGACACTCTTCCATAAAAAAAAAAAAAAGCCACTAACACATACGTGCTGCATTCGGTTTGTATAAGTGGAAAGCAGAAGGGGCTCAAACATGCTCGTTCATACAAACAAACTACAGACAGGGTCAAAAATTCTGTGATTGGTTTTCTCTTTCAACCCCACTCAACAGTGCAAGATTGCTGAGAAGGACCTAGTTCTATTTGTTTGGCAAAAAGTGTTTTAAGGGCCAGCCAGATAACTTATGCAGGATGGATGCAGTGAAAAATTAGACTCTCCATATATCCACATCTGTGATATGCTTAAATGCACTGAAAACAAAGGTAAGAAATTGGAGGGAATTAATTTAGCTTCTCAAATTTGTGGATTACAAAAAAAAAATACTAAGTTTTCCTTTGATTCGTTAAAACCTGCACTAGAAACATTTGGTGACTGAAATGACACTATGGTACTTGCTCTTCTGTCAACATACCTTGTTCAGAGAAAAATATGACTGCTCTGGAATATTAGAAAAATATGTATTCTTATTTAGAATTTCCACAGTATTTTTGATAAAAATCACATTCCAATATATTTCCAGAATTCTTCTAGAGGTACTTGTGGCTAGGATTTGTGTTATACCCATTAGTTTTGAGCATTTAGTACAGGCTGAAGCTGCATAAACATAAACACACTGGATTTCATAAGAAAGAAAGTAAATATTTCCCTAATGCTTCATTTGGAGCCTGTTAAAATGCAAAAGCACTGCAAATGCCTCTCAGGGGTGGAATCTGAGGCTACACATTTTGACAGCCATGAGAATGTTATAGAGGCTGAGATGCATCTACTGTGACTTATGTGAGTCTACCACAAGCTTAACAGCTTAATCAGTGAGATAATGGTCCCGAGATGACACAGTTTTAAAGTAATAAGAGTAATAATAATAATTTGAAAGTACTTTGAACTTGTTCAAGAAAAAGTAATTTTCCCATTAGTAACAATGGCACTGAAAAGACTCCTGCAGATGTCAATTAAATGGTACTGTTGTCACATTCACTGCTGTTGTCCATGCGAGAATAAAGCAGGAAATGTTTATTACATATTTTTTCACATCAGCACATAACAGCAGCCAACCACTTTAACAAAAAATATGTTTGCTTCCTTGTTTCCCTCTCTCTTCTTATTCATAGCTCATCCAGCTCCTGTAAGGGCATGCATTACTCACTTCATTTTCCTGAGATACCTCTTTTAAAGCAAAAAATAAGAGAAAAGGAAAGGCTAGGCTTGACTTTGTGAGACCCCTGTATTTATTCACACTTATTGTGCATGACTGTAGACTGGTAAATCATATTAGCAGCCCATCTCCCCATCAAGCTGCTACTTGCTTTCCAGCCCTGGGAAGGTTCAACAAATCAACAGGAGCACGGAAAACAGAACATCAGTCTAATCTAGTGTTTAAGGTGAAGTTTTCAAACCCAATCTAAGAAGATCTTTAGAGCAAGCAACAAGCTGAAGGGCTCAGAAGGTGGTATTGACAATGAAAGAGTGTTGAAATATTGAGAAGCGCAGCACTTGTGCATTTTTAATAACAAGAGGGTCAACAAGGACACAGCTCCCTCAGTGCCAATAGTTGCCACACCAGGGCAATAAACGCTCTCAGTTCATCAGATTTCTTAAACAGTTCATCAGCTTTCTTAAACACCCTAAACCCCCTCAGCGGATCTTTAGTCTTAAATTAACAAACCAAAGCAATGAAAGAGGGTGCAGCGTGAATGGCCAGCATTGATCCCCAACGGGGCTCGGCGCGGCTACAGGCACTGAAAAACTCGCACCATTGTCAGAAGGAATTGACAAACCTCCTGCCCTAAATAGTCCAGCTGAGGCGGGCTGGAGACACGCAGCTGTAAAGGGCTCCCCTTGCCCCGCTCCCAGCACTCACAATGCACCAGGCATGAGCTCTTTGTCAGGCCCAGACTCTGCAATTTTCTAACAAGGATTAAAGTTGTTTCTCGGGAGGGCCAGTGAAAAGCGATTTAGCAACATACCGTGCTTTCTTCAGGCAAGTTAAAGAGAAGTAGTTAAGGAATTTCATTATTCTGTTGACCGGTGGAAATGCAAAACAAATATATTAAATATTCACCATCTTCTGGGTGCCCAAGCTATGAGGTTCACAGAATAGTTCAATTAAATATAGCACTTCGTGGCTGAAAGCAAGCACTTCAGATTTATTTTTGAAGTTTTATAAAACGGTGCAGCTGTTTGCCACCTGGAAGGAGGCTCAATACATACTAACACACAATGCTTTAGTCCTTCTAGGGCTGGTATCCCTAACGCCTGAGACACAAGACCCCGCCGAGTTTCTATATCTAGCTGCTCTTGATAAATGGGCACTGTCAAAATGCTTTTTCTACTGAATATGGCTTGGAAAACAGCTTTTCTAGCAGCAGCATTTTATCTTCCTATGGAAGCCTTTATTGCACTATTGATCAGGAATTGGGTCACTCAGATGGCAAGGGGATGTTTGTACTTCCTTCAGCTTCACTTTTGCTATCAGGAAGAATAACAAAAAGTATTCTTCTCACTGAAGAGATTGTACATGAAAGGTAGCACAAGCTGAAATGTGCAAGAAATACTACGAGCGTGTTAAATATTAAGTGCTGAAATGCCTCATTTTTATTAGAAGGCAAAGCTCTCACATTGCTTCGAGGTACTGATAGCTAGCAATAGCCATGTGCCAAGGAACTCCTAAACCCGTTAAAAAATGTTAAATAATGAAAGAATAAACAGGTTATTAATTAAAAATGCAAACAGTAAAAGTTAGGCAAAAGTTTCTAATTTAAGTTTTGTTTCTGTCTTTGTAAAATGTGAATAATTACACTGACCTCTTTCGTTGAATCTTGATGATAAAAAGAGAACCGAGTAGTACTTGTAGTGTCTTTGAGCACGGTCTGAGGTTTAGAAGTTGCAGCAGTATTTTCAAGTTTAGCTATAGACATCATCCGTCTAAACACAGATTTTTACCTGAGCAGTGAATAGTTCATACACTCTTCTGAAGGCTGGAAAGCCTTGGTAGCTCTTATAAAAACCTAGATAACTGGGGAAGGACTTCTCAATCTGTGCCCAACATGATACATCAGTAGGTCATCTGCATTTGTAAATCTACACTGAAATATCAAAGTATCAGAAGAAGCAGTTGACATGTAAAATACATTATTTTTCAGAAATGAAAAATATTTAGCAGCAATGATGTAAGTTTGCAAAAGATGTTTATGCTTTTCTGTCAGCTTTAGGTAGCCTTTTGAATATGAAAGTCGGAGAAATCTTTGAAGATTATGAAAACTTTAGGTACACATAGACAAAAAAAATCCACATATTAGCACCTAGAAATTTGGTTTGTACTCTCTTCCTACCTTGTCAGTTCTCATTCCTGATGCAGGTGATTTATGAACTGGTCAAAATATCTATTTCTTCTGCTGGAGTGAGACCAGACCTTGCTGACTAATGATGCTGCACCCTCCTGTCACTCCCTGCTGCATCTTTGCTCCCCTGGGAAGAACAAAATCTCTCCAGTGACTTTCCTTGATTGCACTCTTCATAGATTTGGACTAATCTGTAAGGCACTTTCAGTCGCATTTCCACTGAGAGTATCTGTGTCAATCACCAGGAAAATGAAGGAACAAAAGCTGGGGAAACCTCAAAGAAGAGAAAACTCTCATGCAAGAGCTTTCCAATCCCACTATCAGCTCCATCATGGTGACAGCCACTGCACTTCTGTCACATGTTGTTCAACCCCATGACAGTGTTGTTTCTCATTATACCTAGCCTTGTAATGCCACAACATAAAATGTTAGGCTATGTTTCACGCCCAGTACTCAAGTTTGCAGTGGCAGCTCTGAATATTCTCACCAAAATCCAGAATTTTGCTTTTACAGGAAGCCCATGCAAAAGTGCTATTTTTTTTTGTGTGTGTGTGTGTCAATGTTGTTGTTATGTTATAGTAACATTTCATTTGGCAGAAGTGGTCATTTAGCTGGCCTGTGACTGCAGAAATAAAAATTACACCATCTCTATATACAATAAAATTTTAACATATGCTACTAGCCTGGATATCCTTACAGCCACTCTAATAATTCTGGTCATTTGTCTTCTTGGCAAGGTAGTAATCCTTCTGTTTATAACATCAAAGAAGTTTAACTTATTTCTCTGAAAAATGGAGAAAAAAAAAATCTCCACTCTTTTATTCAAGGTATTTTCTATGACTGGGGAAAAAAGGTGTGGCATAAGTTTCACGGCAAAATGATTATAGAGGGAAACAGCTAACATTACAATTGTGCTGAGAGTTAGAACTGTATCCTCATGGTGGGTTGAAACTACCACATTACTTACAGACTTGTTCAGGTCTTGTGTATTTGCTTTGTTTACTTTTATGACCTCTTATCCAGTAACAGTACATAAAAATTAACATGTGGACATCAGATCTGGAAAGTCTGGGGGCTTAATTCTGCTTCTTCTTCAATGTTCACAAAGTTCAAGAAGAATAATATTAATTCTGGGGATCAATATGATGTCACCGTTTTTATTCCAAAAGCTTTTATCCAGTGTCTGTTTTACTTCCACCTCTAGGTCTGGAATAATAAGCCAAATTTGGAACTTTGGCTTGAGAATGTGCAGAAATATTGGGTGCCTAAACTACATCTCCATAATTACCAGGAAAGGAAAAAGGACGAAGAAGCCACATAGTTACTGTCTGCTTCAACACTTTACATTTCTTGTGATAAAGGGATCAGGACCAAGATTTCTTTATCTTGGTCACTTCAAACTACACAAATTGCCTTTTCTCTTGCTTGGACAGGGAAGAAATGTTTTCTTCCTTTCAGAAAGATTCTTCCTTTGGTTTCCTTCTGTGTTTTTTTGTGCCATTACTCCAATGAATTTCTCAAGGAACTAAAAAAAAATATTTTTCTTAAGAATGACTAATTAATGAAGGAACCACTTTATTCTCTAGTCAGTCTCTTTCCTGCCTGTTTGAATAAAGGATTCGCACTCCCAAAGCAACGGGGAGAAAAGGGAAAGGAGCTCAGCAGAAGCAGAAATGCAAAAACCCTGTTCACCAGGATAAGATACTTTGGTGTTAGAAGGAACGAAATTAGGCCAGCTAGTTTTCAGAAATAATAAGAAGAGAGAAGAGGGCTCACTTAAGATGCATAATAAGCATCTTCAAAACTTCAAGGCAAAGCTGGCATTGTTCTGAAGTAACAAAGAACATGTAACACATGAAAAGCCTATCTTTTAGGAGGAAAGGAGATTCTTAATATTTTAGACTTATCATAGTATTGCCTGGTTGGAAAAGACCTTAAGATCCAACAATAATCTAACATCTCCTCACAGTTGGACCACATCCCTAACCACCTCATCTAGACATTTTTTAAACACTTCCAGGGATAGTGACTCCACCACTTCCCTGGGCAACCTGTTCCAATGTCTGATGACCCTTGCTGTGAAAAAATGTTTCCTAGATAGAAGCCAGCTAGTTGCTATGGAACTGGTGCCAATTCACAAATAAATACACACTTTCAATGCAAAATAAACAGTACTCATCTCTTCCTACACTGTATATTGGTTGCTAAACAGCAGTTTACAGTATTTATTCTACTTTATCATGTTTGTGACCTTCATTTTTTTCTGGCTTCTTCACATATGGTAGATACATTTGGAAACTAGAAGTTTGCAAACCCAGACATCCACAACTTCCTTCTATATCTGGACGTACATAATGTTGCTCTTCTGATTTTAAAACACTGGGTCCCAAAATAATACTCATGACTGCAAGAGGCTGACAATACAAAATTCCCTACCCCACACCGGATACGCACTGCATCTGTGAACAGTACTTCCACAGGTTATTTCTGGTGCTGAAACTCTCTAGAACAAACACTGTTAAGTCCCACTTCACTGTGTGCTCTGTTGCAATTTGGGTATGTCTGCAAACATCCTCCAAGGCACATAACGGCGAACAATATTTGAGTGATCTTGAAATGAAAGCCGGCTTGGAGCCTCAGAATAAACAAATGAACACAGAATAATATGACCAAGTTGTCACTCACTGTAATGATAGCTTCTTCCTATCAGGCTCCAGTTTTACAAACCCTATGGACAGGCTTTAGCTGCACAAATGCTGAATAGTCTTCTTAAGTGCACCCATAATGTTGTTAAGGCTAAACGTTCATATTCATTCTGCCTCTGAAGAATATAACTGAGATACCTATCTTTGCTTTTGCCCAGTCATCCAGGACTCCACGAGGAGTCCCTGGAGTGAGGCATTGGAAAAGGTAATGCCAGAAGAGAACCCTTCAAGGGAGCATACTCTTAATCTCTGTACCATGTACCAAAAGTGAGGAGGACCAAAGTTGGGCCAGAGCCTGTGTTGTAGTTTTAACACTCATATTAGTAGGTCATGTCTTAGAGTCTTCTATTTAGACTCCCCGCTCCATGTGGGAGGAAGTCAAGTATCTATTTGAAACTATCTAAAACAGCCTGGGTTCATCTAGGTATATATTTATAGGCAGCTCATTTCTTTCCACCTCAGAAATCTTGACTCATCACCCATTTACTCTGCATGTTATTGTAGTGGCGTATGACAGGGCTGGATGCAGCTGTGAAGTTGATAGGGAGCTGCACAGTGGTGGAGCCACTCCTCTCCTACACCTCATCGATTTGGCACCACACTGAGCAGCGCTAATGCAGAGCAGAGGTCCAACCTCTTGCCTCCCTCTTGTTCCTCTCTTTCACTCATCTCTTTGGAGAAAGTAACCTTGGATTAGTTTGCTTCTTTCCACCTCTGACCCAACTGCCCGTGTGCACTCTTTCAGCTATGCAGATTTTACATCTGTGTAGCTTTTGAAATGTTTGTTTTCAATTTTTAATTTTATTTTCTTTTTTCTCCTGTTTTCCTATTATTTTTAATACTTTTTTTTTCATATATAGTGAACTTTTTTATTACAGTGTAATACAAAGGATAGTCAGTATAGTGTCAATTAAGAAAACATATGATGAAACGCTTGAAAATGATTTAAAGGAAATAATCTCTATATAGGTCAACACTTTTGCACATTTAAATGAGCACCAACGCAAGATTCATTTCCCTGTGAGCAAACAGGTAATGTAGCTCTTTCCAGTGATGAACCACTGGACTCTGACTCTGTCAGAGCACTCTGCAGTATCCTCATCTGGTACTATTTTGATTTATAACATAGCAATTTATTTTTGTTACTCCAGTCTCACTATAGTAAAAATGGACTATTCTTATGCTTTCTGGCACCATTTCTGTTGTAATATGATCAACATTTGGTTGTGTGTCTATCTGTGAACACCTAGGCAGGGTTTGCTTGATTTTCCTTTTTAAACTAAGCTTGACCCAAATGAAATACAAGTATAAATATCAAATCCTCAGGCAAGGTTTGAGAAGCCACAAGGTTCTGCTGTTTATATGTGTGTGAATTACAGTACATCAAGAAATCAATATTCCCTAGATGGTGCTTGTGCCTGGCACTTCATGGTGAACAAACATTAGGTAAGACAATATAAATGGTACAATCCTTATTGATTTCTCTTGACTGTGTAGAATGTGAAAGCTGCAGCCACAGTTAACACTTACTGACAGACTCATCTAAAGTTTCAGTGCTATTTTATATTTTTATAGTTGCCCACGTTCAATTGATTCCATTAAATTGCTAGACACATTTCAAGTCATCTAGATAAGAAAAAATAATGCAGTGCCTGGAATGAGATGCTGCTACTTTGTACCTAGCAGGATAAAAAGGTTAAAGGACTAAACTGTGCCTGGACGTTGGAAGGAGTTCTTTTATTTGACAGAATTGTTACTGTTTTTAGTGAATGGATACTGTGAGTGATGGATAGATGCACTTGACTAAGTTAAATAAATGAACTAACAGTACAGACCAGGAATGTCTATGGGGAAACTGAAGTGGACTGGAACCTCCCCATGTCACAGACTCTCCCCAAACAAACAAGCAAAACACCCTCACAGTTCTATTCCTGATTGATAAAATTCCCTCAGGGAAAAACAAATCAGATGGGTTGAATCTTGAGGATTTGAATCTTAAGGATTTTTTTCCATTTTGACTCATGGTGCACATTTAAAATTGCCTTTGAGTATAAATTATATATATATATATATAATTTTTTTTTTCTCTCCTCAGAAAAAGTGAGCTTCTCACACAGGTCAGGGAAACCAGGGAGTAAGGTAACATAGGAAATTCTGACTATAAAGATATTAAATCCAGCACCCTTGAAAACTAATTTTCTATTATCTTTTATACTAAAAGAGTTCTTTTATCAAGATATCAAAACATCCATCTCATAGTTTCTTAGTCTCCCGCTAGGAAGATTTAAATACTATGATTGAATAAGTGTGAAAAAGGTGTCACGAATACTAAATTTGGACTGGATTATGAGATACATAATATCTTGAGAAAATACTTTAAATTTCTTTTTTGGTTGTTTGGTACTCAGAAATTTAAAATGGCATAAAGAATGAAGAAGAGGGGAAATATGACATATCAAAAAATGTATCAAAACCAATTGCAGTGTTGTGGTTTCCTCTAGAGACAATACTCTCAGCTTCAGGGTAAAATAGCTTACAAAGTGCTGAATATTCTAATCCTGAAGCAGCAAACTCTGAAGTACATACTTTGCTTTAAGTGTGTTGTGGTCCTATTGATTTCAACAGTACCAAGTTCTGATGGATTCACAGCAGCATTATCAGCACCTTCCAAGACTGGCACTCTTTTTCTCAGCATATTCCAGGAAAAAAAAATCCAATCAAGCAAGAAACAAACAAAAATCAAAGAAACCTTTTACATCATATGCAATCGGATGGAGTTTACATTTTTTTAAGCTTTCAAATGAACTGCTATTATTTTATAGAGATTTCTTTCTCCAAAAATGAAGTGAAACTACTTGAAAACATCATGAATAATTTAGTGAACTATGAAAAAACTTTGAAGAGTAAATTTGCAAGATGCTGCTTCCATCTTGCAGAAGAGTCCTATCTTTGAGAGTGTTAATATAATTCACTTTTTCAGTCCATATTTGGACTGCCTACAGTTTTCTCTGATATTTGTTCTTTTACCAAAAAGACACAACAACCCATTTTAAAATTACAAGAATGTCTTTAGATCAAGAGAAAATTGCAGAGTGGTTTTCAAGAGCTTTCTATTTGCCCTATAAAATATTAGACATAATTAAAGATGAGTTAAGACTTTGGTGAAAATCTAAAGAGCATCGGCAAATCTGAGCACTGCTCAGCTTTTCAATTGCTTCTCTACTTCTCAGTTCTTTTAAATGGTTTTCTATGGCAGGAACATTTTTCTTAATTAGTCACAGCTAATTAGTGTTCTGGCATAGACAAGTAATCAGAAATGTCAGAGCTGCAAGGCTACATCTCCCTAATCCTTTGATAATAATTTAGCCTCCTGGGAGGGCCTCAAGCTGCGGTAAGTAGTGGCTGACAATAAGGCAAAATTAGGTGGGCAGCAGACCATTAGGATAGGAAAATAAAAAGCACTACCAAATCCTGCTGAGCACCATCAGGCAACTAACTACACTGCCAGATGAGGTGCCTGTTTAAGCCTGTGTTGTTAATTAGCTGATTCTACCAGACCTGCCACATATGTCCAGGTGCATCATGCAAAGATGTGTATTTCTGGGTTTGCGCCAAAGGACAATTTTGCACTCTGATCAAATTTCAAGAATCTGAGAAAGAAGCCCACATATTTCTTGAAGATTATTCTGAGTTATCAAAGAAATAAGAAGATCAACAAGCTACAATCCATTTCTGTTGAGTCTCTTTTAAGTAATTAGCCACGGTCCTCTCATGTTTCTCAGAGGTTAATACAAACACAGCTTTTGCTTCAAATGTGGCCTTTAACCAGTCCTACCTAGCCTCGACTTGCTGAGGTTGCCTTGGCATACAGTCTAGATCAAAAAGTAGACCTTTTGTCAAATCACACATTTACAAATAATTACATAATGAAAGTGGAGATTACTTATTAAAATTAATGTGACAGGAAGCAATTTGAGAATGGAGGAAAAAAATTCACAACTGAAGTTTCTCAACAAACACTGAATATTCAATGCCACAGGAATGGTGCTTTTGAGCTAGGCACGGATGCAGAAAGATCTGGGAAGAGCAGGAGGAGGTGGTATTCTTAGCTGTTTAACAGCAACTGAACATTAACTCACGTACCAGGGAGAAGCATTTGCATGTTTTCCACACATTTTGTGTAAAAGGTCAGAAAATTTACAGAAATGATGCAACTGAATAAAGCATTTGCTAAAAATGTACTTGCAGATACGATGGCAAACAGAAATTAACCAGTTAGTACTGTGTGTCTTTAGGCATAGAAAAGTATAACCTCAAGTATATCACTGAACTTAAATCATCTGGGTTACTAATGGAAAAGGAAAATCATGGTTGTGTTATGTGAATGCTAGTAGCATTTAATTCACATTCCCGACAAACCACAAACTTTTTTTTTTAAACAGAACAATAATTTTACACTACAGCTGAACTTTTGAAAAACAAAAGCCAAAAGCACCTACATAAATCTGGAGTGCCTAAGCATTTCTAGTACTCATAAAGGCATTCAATCTTTCTGCACTCCAAAGAAACCTGAACGAGTTCCCTGCCATCAACATTTCTTATATTGTTTCTTTGTTACCCTGCACAAGACCACAATCCTGAGGACATTCTCCTTATTACACGAGCAGTCCCTGTGAAGTCAACACGACTACTCAGTCACATCACACTAGTTTAAGACCCAGAAAGAACAGGCAATCACAACATCCAGAAGAGATGGGCAATAAGGACCAAAGTCAACACCTTCTAACAGGTGCCATCTTGCACAAGATGACAAGGGGACCTGATTGCCAACACTGACCTTTCCAGGATGTGTACTCTTGACTACTGTATGCATTTATGGTACAGCTGTGCACAGGTTTCCTAGAATTGAAGCCTAAAAAATTTGGAAAATGTGTCAAGGGCTAAACACCTGTTCTCTTAAACCATTCTTTACTTCTCAAAGCAGCAATCAATTCTTATATAAAGGTTTCATGGCATATATAACCTTAATAAAATTCAAGTCATATATCTGTTTACATTATAAGTTTTTTCACAACAGATCCAACACAAATAAAACCTTCAGGACAATGCTTTCAATGGTGAATAAAACAAAAAGGATTTTGCAAGAAAAACATTTGAAACAATACTTTTCTGTGTATGGAGAAGAGTATCCATACTTCTGTGCAATTAACAGGTACAAGAAGTGGGAATCTACCCGAGTGGAACCTAGGAACTACAGATAGTAAGTACTGGATGGATGTTTACACACTGCTTTAAGCAAAATTTTTTTTTTTTGTAAGCTGGTTTGTTATCAGAAATCAGTTTTGTTTTAAAGAAAGACCTTTTAATTTATAAATCTAATGGAGTTTAAAGTGCTCAGGAGTTCAAGACTTGGCAGTCTCATCTTAAAAATTCAGATTGAAACATGAATCTAAGTCTAGTTAGTGATGTCAGCCTGACACATTTATGGACATAGAACTGCATGCATTAATCTTAATGGTAAAATTGCTATTGATTTTGATAGTGTAGAACCAGATTCCATGAGAATTTCATAGTTGGTGTTTTTTACATTTGTAATTTTGTGATCAGATACACAGCACTGTTCTTTGACAGGCTGCACAAATATTCATATATCGTCCATCAAGCAGATTAGAAATGAGAGGCCTTAATAATAATTATTAATATTTTAGACTTATTCTAGTTTTAAATAATTCTAGTCTAAATACTTCATTTTCCCATTCACCAACTTCTAACATTTCTGAAAGTAAGTACTTTTCAAATACTTGTTAAAAAACTTCTGTTTCTAAAATATTTCACTAAACTTTGTTTTAGAAACTTAGTTCTTGGTTTAAGTGACTAAAACTTAAAAAAGGTTCCACGGGTGATGCTTTTAAACATAATTAAAATTTGTATTAAACACTGCAGTGCCTGTCTTTGTAATTTAGTTGTTATACACTGAATCTATTTGAGCCTCTTCAGTATTAATGGTAGAAAAGTTTGCTTTATTTAAAGTTATCAGAGAAACTTGTCCCAGTGTAACTTCATTGTCTTAGTTTACTTGAGTGGAGTATGGGACTGGAAGACAACACAAGGGTAATTTAATGAGCTAAGCCTTCCAGAATTAAAACCGTAGAGCAGACATTTAACCCAGAGCTACTGCAGACAATTCATATGTACAGCATATTATAAAATGTTTCTAATGCTCTTTAAGTTCTGTGGTGTTACAAACAAAAAAAGCAAACACCTCTCCCCCCCCAGCTACAAGCGGCTACAGCATGAGAACAGGAGATAAATGTCTCAAGTTTCTGTAAAAGGAAGAGACTTGATGATAACATTTCCAGCTGATCTTAGGAAGAAGTCCATATTCCAAACCTCAAAGGAAAATAAAAAGTCCTAAATGTTTCTGACAAACTGGTCAAGCATAAACTCTTGATTAATTTTGAGAGCAAAAATATAGCACACTGATCTAGGATTGACCAGTACCAGCAGGACCGCCATGCCATATTGTTCTGCGTGCTGCCCATACTTCTGCTGGAGGAGATATGAATGAAATGCACCCAGAAGTCAAATTTTGCAGAGGAAAGGAAGGACAAAAGATAACCACCTTGGTGGTGCTGCATGATCAGCAGAGGTACCGAAGCACAGGATTTAAATAGTTTTGAAACGGTGCAGTAAAAAACAGCAACTTGTTTCAAAGCCCCCTGGAGATTTTAGCCTCTCATATGTAGAGAATTCATACAACAAACTTCAATCAAATGCTCTGATTTTCATATTTTATATAGCATGGCAGTGCTTTTCCAGGCTTAACAAGGACTACTATAAAACAATGCACAATTTTATCCTCTCCCTAGCTTGCAATTAGGTAAACAGAAAACTTTCCCACTTCTAGCCTTAACATACTGTGACTCACTAGAAGACATCTGTACTTGGATCAATGCAATTCTTAAATCACCTTCTTTGCTATGTACACTACTGTCGTGGTAGGCCTGAATAAGCCAAAATAGGCTTGAACATGTACTGGCCTGCCCAGATATGTTTTTTTGCTCTCCCTCTCTCTGTTTTGGGGGACTGGCAACCGTGGGAAAGAGGACAAAGAACCTGGAGCCACTGAATCTAAGGACACTGGCTTGCCCAGACTTGCTTTGCTCCCGTTTACATCCTGTGGTAAACAGGGTACACACACTTGGCTTGTACTTGCCTCCTGCAAGGCCTATGTTTTTCACAATTTTGGGTAAAGTAAGCCTATGGTTTGACCTAATATGGTCAAGCTTGGATAACTGCCATTCTGACTGGCTATTCTGTGTCCAAAAGCCCATTAGTCTGGGCTGTATTGATAAAAAGAAATGAGCAGGTGACATAACATGCTCTGCCATTGTATTCATGCTCGCTTGCTCACTTGCTGCTGCCGCCACTGCCTGCTGCCATTGCTCTTTGCTTCTGGCAGTATTCTGCCTCACTGCCTTATTACATCTTGCCATGCTATACTAAGCTATAAGCTAGCTCTGCTGCACGAGAAGAAGCCCTGAGGCTTTGAGCATGGACTGCCTAGAAACTGCCTGCCTCGAGTTTACCAGGAATGGGCTTTAAACACATCCATGCGATAGGCCTGCATAGCCAGCATGACATTGTGCTACAACTGTGCATTGCAAGACATCCTGCCCACACCTGCCAAGGCAAGGAGCCCTGGAAGAGACACACAGATCATCCAGAGGGGCCAGGATAAGGTCAGAGATTATCTGTCTCCTTTCCTCAGCATCCTGTGAAGCCTGAGAAGAATCAGAAGCCTCAGTGGCTGACAAGACATTGATAGAATTCCCCAAAAATGTCTGGGTACTGTCTGAATCTGTAGCTAGCCCTGTGAGTCAGGAGATAATTTTTGTGAGTAAATACTTAAAGCCTCTTCACCAATTGTCTTCTGCCAGAAGCAGAAAGAAGCTCCTTGCGTCCATCTAGTGGGCAAGCAGTATACTGACTGCAAGAACCTTCTCTTCCAGTTCAGTTGAGTTTAATGTTTGTATTTTTGTTAGTGTGCTAGCTTGAGCCTAGCTAGAATGTTTTGGTGAGATGAATTAGATTACAGGCTGTGAAAAGGAAACAATGGTGATGTCTACTTCACTCATAGGCTTGCTGAGATGCATAAGAACAAGAACATAAATACAGATAATAGAGCTGCTCTCCGGGCTTTGTGGGCTGCACCTCTCTCTCTAACCTAACTTGGTGTCTGTGTGACTAATCCATCTGCTTCCTACCCCCCCTGGCCAACCCTCCAAGCTACCTTGAGCATAAAGCAAAGTCTTGGGTATGGTAGAGAGGGGTGGTGACTCCTGGAGACTCTGGTTTCCGGGAGGAGAGCTGTGTTTCTGTATTATCTTCAAATTGTATATTTCTGTATATAACTATATGTTGTAAATATCTGCTTGTATTTTGTGCTAAGCTGTAAATATAAGCTTCACTCAATTTCCAGAGCCACTGAGTCTAGTATGGGTGATTTTACAAAGTGTGGGGGGGCAGGTAACACCCAAACTATCACAGCTAGTGATTTCCTAAGCGTTCTAGATCCTATGTTATTATCTGTATAATGTTTCCACAGCCGTTGCCAGATAACCTGATTATTAATAAAATTACTGGTTGGGGGGGCAAGACTCCTGAATATTTAGAATTAATAAACAATATTAATTTGGAAAAAAAACTATCTCACATCAATTAATACTCCTCCATTACAATTACTTCATATGACAGACAGACATACCATTCTCCTGGCCACTGTAAAAGCTGTTAGTATACAGAAACCCTGAACGAAGTCAATGAAATCCATGCATGGTTTGTAACGATATATTTTCTAGGATTAAAATAGTATCCACTAATTTTGTCTATATTTATAACTAATATCTCTAGCACAGAGAACAGTCTGGATTTTTTTTTTTGTTTTGTTTTGTTTTTGTTATTCTGGACTAGATGTTTCTCTGGCTGAAGCATAGACAGGCACTTTTTGTATTTTGCATGGCTGATGATTTCATATCTGATACAAATACAATTTATTTTAAGAAGAAACCAACTGAGATCTGCAGCTGCAGCCAGTAAATGGCTTAAAGTATATTTATGCAAAAATGTGAATATATTTTATTCTTTCTATTGAAATATAGCTTAATAGATTAAATATAGCTTAATATATTTGAATTTGTAAACAATACTGAGGTTTTGTTATGCCAATAATTTGAAAACCATTTCCAAAAATTATGGTCAAAATGTTGCCCAATCATACTGTTCTAAATCTGAACTAAGCTTACAAAAAATGAGTTATCACAGTGAGATGTCTTTGTCCTAAATTTCTGCATGCTATGATCTTACAGTTTTGTTAATGTATTTATCTGAACCTGTCCATTAGGTTTTATCTCCTTGTGTGATGTTATGTAGAAATTACAGTATAGTATAGTATCAGTATCACAGTATCACCAAGGTTGAAAGAGACCTCACAGATCATCAAGTCCAACCCTTTACCACAGAGCTCAAGGCTAGACCATGGCACCAAGTGCCACGTCCAACCTTGCCTTGAACAGCTCCAGGGACGGCGACTCCACCACCTCCCTGGGCAGCCCATTCCAGTGGCCAATGACTCTCTCAGTGAAGAACTTTCTCCTCACCTCGAGCCTAAACTTCCCCCGGCGCAGCCTGAGGCTGTGTCCTCTCGTTCTGGCGCTGGCCACCTGAGAGAAGAGAGCAACTTCCCCCTGGCCACAACCACCCTTCAGGTAGTTGTAGACAGCAATAAGGTCACCCCTGAGCCTCCTCTTCTCCAGGCTAAACAATCCCAGCTCCCTCAGCCTCTCCTCGTAGGGCTTGTGCTCGAGGCCTCTCACCAGCCTCGTCGCCCTTCTCTGGACACGTTCAAGCATCTCGATGTCCCTTCTAAACTGGGGGGCCCAGAACTGAACACAGTACTCAAGGTGTGGTCTAACCAGTGCAGAGTACAGGGGCAGAATGACCTCCCTGCTCCTGCTGACCACACCATTCCTGATGCAGGCCAGGATGCCACTGGCTCTCTTGGCCACCTGGGCACACTGCTGGCTCATGTTCAGGCGGGTATCAATCAGCACCCCCAGATCCCTCTCTGTCTGGCTGCACTCCAGCCACTCCGACCCCAGCCTGTATCTCTGCATGGGGTTGTTGTGGCCAAAGTGCAGCACCCTGCACTTGGAGCTATTGAATGCCATCGCCCTGGAAATGTGATGCCATTCTACATGTACTAAGAAAAAAACCAAACAAATAAATATCTGATACACAGAATATTTACAAGCTACAAGCATTGACCCTGACAGCACACAACACATACTACTGAGTAAAAGGAGATAGAATGGTTTTGTATCTCAAGGCAAGTGATATGTTGCATCTATACAGCATCTATGTTGCATCTATACTTGCATCTATACAGCAGATATTTTATTGTGCTCAAAAGCTTGATTGTTGAAATGAAATTTGGAAGAGGTCCTTGACCCATGCTAAACAAATTGTACTGAGGCCCTGTCCCTGGATTAGTGCTAGCTGGCCTACCCCAGTAGCCTTGCTGATGATTTAGTGGTATGAATGATCACTTGCTAGTTCTCAGGCCAATGTCCAGGCCCTGGCGAATTTACTGGTATGGACATTGTTGATGAGTGGGATTGGACCAAGACTAAGTCAATGGAGTCTCTCTAGTAAGGGTTAGTCTTGGCCTTAGGCACATAATCTTATTAACACTCAGAAAATTACAACATAAGCAAAAATAACCCCAAAGAAAAACAAAAAATAGAAACTTGAGAATGAAACATATGCTTGCAGATTCAGTGCAAAAGCAAACTGAAGCAGAAGTTGCTAATATGGCTTTAGTACTTTGTGAAGGTGCCAGCTGGGTAGATGATAATTTTTCTACCTCTGCAGGGCATCAAAGCTTTTATAAAATCATTCTTTTCACACATATTAGCACTTAGCTTATTAAAACAGATGATTTTTTTTTTTGCAAAGCTGCCTGGGAGTGTCTGGAAATATAGAATCTGAGAAGTAAGTCTCATTTTGACCACCCAGTCTAACAAACAACAAACACTGACATGACATACCATGGCTGAGAGTCTATTTTATGGGACCTTCTGTGACTGCCACAACTGTAGTGTCACAGTAAAGGCTGTGAATTGCTGTTATGAAAACATTTGCTGTAACTTGCATAATTAAATGTAACTGCCAGCAAAGCTTTCTAAAATACCTGGGAGATGACACACAAACAAATGCATTTCAAAGTCTGTATTTTGTTCCAGAATTAATTTTGTAATAAATTGCAATGCAAAGTGCAAAAGATGACTTCTTTCCTTGTTCAAATTCTTACATAACCATTATGTGACTGATGTCATTGTCATGTACACTGACCCACGCTTGTAATAAAATAACTTTTGTTTTAGATATGGATATGTAGCATGTAAATTTACACTGAAGGCAGAATTCCAGCTGCCTACAGCTAAAAAAGGGGCATGCTACACATAAATTAGTAGTCAGAACTTGAATGAGCAGGAATATGCCCAAGAGAGTTGCTAGTGGCTATTGGTCTTAAGAGGAAAACTTTGGTAAAGAGACAATTTCTAACAAACATAGGAGGAATAGGAAGTGATGAGTGTAGAGAGGCTGTAGAAGCCACTATTGAAGCTGAGGGAAATTACTGCAGAGGTACAGACTGGCTAGCAGATGTGTAAGCCTTGAGGATGAGGACAGGGATTACTCTGAATTTGCAGTAGAGGGATTAGAATATTGTAAATGAGTTTGAGAATTCAATAAATGTTTAGGCAACTTTAAGAAATTTCAAGTCTTAAACTAAAAGTCACTCCATGAAAGTACCACTCAAACTCATAGCTATACCTTGCAAAATTGGCCTCTTTCTATATAGAAGCAAGCAGTGATGTGTACAAGTTCTTTACTTAGGGAGATCAGGTCTGCAATGAAGTCCACAAACTGCAGCAGTCCAAATTTTTCCATTATTCAAAATCAAAAGAGGAAATAAAATTGGTCTACCTACAGGGAAAATATTACTATTTCAAATAGTAACATTCTATCAATTTAATTTATGTCTTCTAGCACTTGAACGTTTCATGCAAAGATATTTAAAGAAAAGCCACCCTTGACAGCCAAAGATAGTAAATAAAAGTAATCATCAGGGAAGAAGATATTCGGCAAGCCATTAAGATCACCACAATGCATATTATCACCTCTGATGTAGTAGTGATACTGGCAAGTTTCACAATGGTAGTTACTTACATCAAATAACTTCTCTATGTACATTTCCTCATTGACCTTTTCTCGAAGTATATCCTGGTTTTGTCGAACAAACATAATGTAGGTGTCTGCCAGATCCATCCCGGGTTTCTGTGGAGACAAAGTAGGGGGGGGAAGCAGTGGGAAGGGAAAGAGATAGATCACTAAATGATTGAGACTTTAAAGAAGTTATACTTAGGCATAATGAAAATTAAGATTATGTTACAATGTTCACATATGTATAAACTGGATTTACTAAATGTGCTGTGAATTTTGGTTTAGTTACCAAGTTCAGGAGGGTTCATTATTAACAAAGTTCTCAGTGTTACAATTACAGATGTTTTGAACCATGAAGGTACATTGCCATATGTAATGGAATGAAGTTTTGTCTCTGGTAATATCAATGCCAAACTTGGACATTTCCCCCTTCTTGTTAGTGAGGCTCTCAGAGCCACTCCACCCTCACAGTCCAGATCCTGTTACGGCATTTGGAAAATGGTTAAAAAAAGCATTCAGTTCCTTTTTCATTGACTCAAATTTGTTGTCATTTGCTTCCAATGTGTAGACAAATCCTGCATTTGAGGTTAGCTTTACTAATACCTATTCAAATGATATTCAAGCATTTCATAGGATCAGTGGCATAAAGAGGTTGGTATGGGAGTAGACCTGCCACTCTATTTTTCTAAAACTGTTGCACTGGCACAACCAGCTCAGAGGATGAGTAGGGAAGGGGCAAGGGCTGAAATGTCTTTTACCAATCAACGTTCTGTATGAGTAGCAGAGTAGGCATGATTTCCATACTGTACTCCAAAACATGGGGCAGGCCAGGATATGTTACGTGTATGCGACACTATGCCAAGTCAGCCAGACTGGTGGCTGAAACTACTCTCTCCTACCCAGCTGGGACTTCTGGACCTCTGCAGCCACAAAATGTTCTTCTACCCTAAAGCCTGTAAAAATCTGCAATGTCCCGTTTCCTGGCAGTATCGGGTTCACCTTTCTCTAACAGAAACCAGTAACGCACACGAACCCTTCAGAAGGTCTTTTGTAGATGTCCTCTTGTAAGCAAGTTTGTAAAAGTATCACTTGCTCCAAAATAATAGGTCTTGAAGTTCATGGCATGCAAAAGGAAGTTAATTTTTATAATACTTTACCAGAAGCTTTATTACAAAGCTTTTTATAAAGGATTCAGTTTTGGTTAAGACTGATTCTGAACTAAGTAGAAGCTCTAGGAAAGCAGGATGAAAGCTGCTACAGCCAGTCCTTAAATTTCCAAACATAAATCATCTCTGTTTGTCAGAAGCTGTTACTTTCTGAAAACAACATAAGTATAAAGCTGTAAAGTATTTAGCATATTTTAAAGGCCTTTATGCATAAATATGCTCACATAGTTAACATGCTCTTATAGTTAAAATATTTACATATTTTTCTAGCCTTTTCTAGTCTACCCTTATTATCTTGGATGCAATACATTATATTGTACACAAATGACTCCACATACAAGAGGGAAGGAAAGGTGCAATGTGTCCAAACTAATACCTGTTCAGAAACTGTCATTACAATAATAAGATGAGAGCACTTCCTCCTCAAATCTGTAACAAGCAAAACTTTCTGGATCACGAGCTTCACCTTTTTATTCCTCAATCTACCATGGACACATAGGAGTTTGATCCAAACCAAGATTTTCTTTTGCATTTATACAGGTGCATTGATGGCATTTTCATTTCTTAAAAGTAACAGTTAAACATGAAAACTCATACTGAAAAACTGAAATGTCTCCTGCATGTTTGGACTGACCACTACAGACACAATGAAAGTCCTTTTTGATAACTTATCACATACATACAGTCCTACACAAAACTCTTTGTATTTACAGCTGAGTTGCACAACTTGATCCTAGGCATAGAAATAAATATGTAAGATTACAATAAATAAAGTAGTTTTCTGTTGGAAAATCTGGTTCACGGAAATCAATGTTTCCTTTACAAAACTCTGCTTTCATTAAAATGTGACAGAAATGGTTTTAAATTAAATCATAAAGTGAAGGAGATTTAAAATGGAAACCTCTGCATTTTAGTATAGTCATTTTTGATGCTGTGAAAGAATACAGCCAGCGTGGAAACCTTACGTACTTTCTAAAATCTGACAGGCAATTTATAGGAGTTGGGCTAGTTTTAACTTGAGAGAATAATGGGAAAATGTTTTGAAATCTCCAGGGGTGAGTGAAAGAGATAATCTAACAAATGGAAGGCTGATTATTGTTCTTGGACATACGTATTCAAATGGATAAATGAAGATTCCACTGAACGGTAAATGCAAAGGGTTCTGATTCATACAATCTTTTTATTTCACTAAGTTTATTCCTCTTGCAGACAGCCAAAGCTAGAAAAATAACATTTCCCATCAGCATTTACTCTCCCCTTATCTTTGAGATGTTTACCTAGTCTTGAAGCTGTGACATATGGGAATTTCACACCTAGTGAATATATTTTCTTGTAGCTTGTGGCACAGGAGTGTAACAATTAAAAGAATATACACAAGTAAGAGTAACTGCAACAGCTGGTGACATTTACCAATTAGAATTACAGTTCTTTAAAACACTTCATCATTCTTTAATGTGTCTTTGAAATTGCTATGGAAAAAAACCTTGATTTTAATTTGAAACAGCGTCTGCCTACAGTACAAATATGTCTGGGTAAGGAAGATTATCAATACTCCAGCAGTATGACTCTGTTTTGAAACTTCACCAAAATAATTGCAAGTTAACTATCTTTGCTCAAGGTGGACAAAACATACTAAACGTTGAATGAATCAACAGTATATCAAACACTTCCTTATCTTCCATATTGCATGCATCAAATGTATTTGTTTTCTCTAAATGTGAAAGACAAGAAAGCTATTATAAGCATCAAAACAAGCTCAGTGCTATACGTTTCATGTTTTAACTACTTTTAACAGGGATTATGCATTATTAAACTTCAGAAAAAACCCACCAGGTTAATGTAGAATGAAAATAAAACCAACCCCATCCACCCAACACTCAAAAAAAACAAATAAGCAATTAGATGTACCTCAAAAGACAAACAAATAGAAACTGAGATGCATTTTTAGTGACTGTCACAGTGGGGATTTTATTACTACTACTAGACTTCAATTAGACTAACAATTAGACTAACAATTCAGTTTGAACATTCACACTCAGTATAAAAAAAAATTCTGCTCCTCTGAATTTCTGGCAGAACATCTGGTGAAATGAATGGGACAGAGTTATTTGCACATCTCTGGGAGAAGAATGTAACCTGGTGTAGTTATTTGGATAAGCGTAAAAGAAAGGTATTCTGTCTGAAAACTTCCCCAAAGGACAAAAAAAAGTGTTTTTTTATGATAAAAAGTTATTGTAGGTTTGTTTTATTCAGAACAGCAGACAAGATGTTTTGTCTATCTGAAAATGAAAGAGAACCAAACAAAGAGATGAATGGAGAAACTGGAAACACAAAGACATCAAATGAAATACCAGGAAATGAAGAGTTGTAAATAGGGTTACTTTGTCACTGGTTACACAAGTAACTGAATACACTGGCCACTGAATGAGTTTAAACAAGGGTGTAGGCTTCAGCACATTCTTTTTTAGGGTTAATCACTAGTTAACCTGGCAAGATGAACATGCTGTTTGGGAAAAAAAAAATAAAATCCCTGTTAATTATATACTGCAAGTGCTCTTACTTCCTGCTGCTGCACCTAATCCCACAGGTGCAGGTTGTCTCTTACTATTCACTGGTAGGTGGGTCCAGATCAACAGGCACTTTTTCACAGCAGCAAATTCAAATTAAGAAGCACCAGCTTAACTTTCCCCTTTAAACAGGAAAGCTATCATACTGTCTATTTAATAAGATGGCAAATTTTAAAATACATGATTCTAACTTTCAAGATGATGAAGCATCTCTATTATGACTGACACACATAGCTCCCACTGGCAAAATTTCCCTGAGCCATCTAGTCAAAAGTAATGCTGCATTGCTTTCATTTTCAGGCCTTCAAATATTTTTCTGCTGAAAGGTCTGCAGCAAGTTTAATATTGCCACTATCAGGCTTTTCCTACAGGAGAGATACACCTAAGTTTCTGTGCAGCTTTTTGCAGTGCAACAGTGCCCAAATCTCAGTAAAACCTGTGTACATTTGTTAAATACTTGAGCTATGTTTATTCTCACTTTGGCATTTGTCGCAGAACACTTCTTAGCATCAGAGAGCATTAAACAAACTTATATCTGTGATATGAGCAAAAAAAACTCCCAAAACCCAGGTCTCCAGCTTTTTTCAAGTTGATATTCCATCAAAACAATAATCTTTCAAATATGAGAACAGATGTTAGAGAGCAAGTATATAATAACACACTTCATTCTATTTTGTGTTTGCTTTCTCTTCCACCCTCTTCCCTCCCCTGCATCTTGGAGGGAGATGTTTTAACTACAGCATGAATATAACAATGAAATGAAAAGGAGTGATGAACTGGAGGGGGCTATTGTAAGAAACACAGGAGCTCCTTATTCAGTGCCCACCACCAAATAAAAGAGATTGCTGGAAAATTTCTCTGTCTGAAATTTCTCCTCTAAATACTTCAAGGTTCATCACTTGTGCTTTGGAATGGCAGAATTAAAACATCACTAAAATATTTTTGGAATAGAAGCTACTTGTACTCATTAAAAGATATGCCATTTTTTACAAATAAAAATACACAGCCCAGGTAGGAGATGCATTATTTGTATAATCAGTTATGAAAGATAGTATTTTGCTTAAATGAAAAAATATTATGCCTTCTCCCTGCATCTAGTACTTATTCCTGTAGACAAAAAAATTCTTCGGCAAAACTGAATGTCTATTTTGAAATATGTCATGTAGGACCTAAGCTTTGAGTCTCCAAGAATTCACACAAACTCTTTTTTGATAAATGTGTAGCTTCATTGCATTCGTGGGGCAACATGAGCTTGCATGTGCCTGCACCAAGTTCTTGATTCTGTAGTGTAAAAGGTCTTCAGAAAGTCATAGTTCCAATGGCAAAATCTATGCTTTTTTTCCCTCAATATTAACTATTTTCCACTACGTTACTTCAAGTTTCCTACTGATTAGCAGCCATCCTTCTGATCTGCCTTTAAGAGAGACCTCAAAAATACTGCTGACTTAAAACAGATGGTGCAAGACTTTCCCTCCAGTTCTGCAACAACTTGGTTTTATGGATTTGAAAACAGAAGGGCCAGTTCCCAGGTTTGAGTAGACAGAGGAAGGCAGAGGCCCTGAGCATGAGGATAATGACTGTTCTGTGCTCTTTATTTTTAAACAGAGGTCTCCATGTAAATCCTGCTTAAAAATGAACAGCACAGTATGGTTACACCTGAATAAACACTGATTTCACAGAAAAAGGCATTTGCTTCTTAAAACCAGCTAAATAAGACCACAGAGTATACAAGTGTGATATTTAGAAATGAAGGTATCTGGAAGGTCCCAATGTATGTCTGTTTGGTAGGCAGCAAGAGTTCCTACAGGACCTCTACAAGACCCTGTAAGTCAAATGCTGGCACATGTGTGAGGCCCCTTTTCATACCTTTGATCTCTGCATAAAGACAAGAGTGGAGCAAGAGGTCTGGCATTGTGTGAGCTATGCACTGCTGTCAGCCCTGGGTCCCTCAAATGGCCTTTCTACACTTGGTATGACAGGTGGCCTACATGAAGTGAGGGAGGATTAGGTTCCTTCTGTGCCCTCTCAATAAATGGCATAGATTACTGGCTCCTACAAGGGGATTTAAACATACCTTTCTGAACAAAACCCAGTATATACATATGCATGTAAGTGGATGCTCAATTTGTATAAGTAATTGCTCTGGTTATATTTGTAAATGAGGCAAATGTGTGTAGAAATGACCAGCTAGACACACAATTATTTGTGTGCAAAACTGACTTACATGACAAGAAACTGAACACAATGAAATTATCTACATGATTGAGAAATAATAGTCTGAGATTAACAATATACAACACCCCCACCCTCCCAATTCTACTGCACTCTTTTCCTATTATCATTAATTAACTGCCTTTATTAACAAAATATGAGGAAAAAAGTAGACAGTTTGTCCTTCTGCATCTCCTAAGGATTGCTAAAAAGTAGACAGCTTGTCCTTCTGCATCTCCTAAGGATTGCTTGGACTTTAAAATAACCTGACAAAGAGTTATAATGAATTTGAGTGATTTTTTTTTTAAGTAACCTAAATCAAATTCTGCATTCCCAAACACCAAAATAACTAGCAAGAGAATAAACTTCATCCTTCATATACTACATGTAATGTTTATGTTATTTTCCTCTGAACATTTGGTTTATCTAAGGTTCACAGCAGCCACCACTTCTTTCACCTCAGAGCCCAGCACACTGTGACAACAAGGAATAGCAACTATGCATTTTCATTACTATTTTTAGGAGATGGTAAGTCATCACTGCCACTTCCTAGTCTGGGTTATTTTATATGGTTATTTCTGTTGGTGTTTCAACTACCAAAACAGACACAGTGTGCATGCATGTAATGGTTAGCAAAAGCAATGACAGCTCCTTGTGACTGTGTATGTCCCACTTCCTAAAGAGCATGCAGAAAAACAGAGAAGTGTGCTGAAAGTTCTCTCATACAGGTAAAAAAGAAGATAAAAGTCTTTGGATAGAGTTATTCATAATTCTCTAGCATGATTAATGAATATATGTGGACCCAGCAACATTTTTACAAACATATCTGCCAAAAAGACTGCAAGGCTCTCTCTACATTTCCCACTCTGTCCCTGAGGTGAGGGATGCCTTCTGGAGAGTGTGTGTATCTTTGTGCCCAACTATTTAATGTCTAAATCTTCTCTTAATATTCATAGAATTAACCTTTTCCTCAAAATCACCAAGAATCATCTAGAAAAAAAGCAAGCCTTTTTGCATCTTTCATTATTTTTAAGAAGGGCCCTACTGTGATCACCTTTAAGTTACTTCCCTATATGTAGCTATATTGTAAGGAGGGAGAAGAATAGCTTTCAAACCATGTCACGTCAAAATACAGCCTCATGAGGCATTTAATTACCTTCAGGCTTACTAGGTTACCACCATATGATCAAGAGCTCAGTTTAAATTCCTCACCCTGCACCACCCCTCTCTCCACTTCTCACTTCAGCTCTGATCACAGGAGATGACCTCGTATTGTGATGACTTAGAGTCTCCTTTTGCAGTTTGCACTTCCACAACTGGTGATTTTAGACCCTGTTCAGACTTGAGACTCACTGACAGTTGTGACAGAAATGTCTGTTCTTAGCCTCAACTGCATCCTCATAAAGGGAAGAACAAATAAGAAAAAACAAACCCCAGACTACCAAACTTCTTCAACCCAGGACTTGGAATACGTTTGCTAGGTCACAGAAACAGCCCCCCTGAAGTACTGTGTACAACCATAGTTTGCAACAGTAGTACTATAGTTCAATTCAACTTCTTGTGAACCACAGGGACTGCCTGTCTTTAAGCTGGTCATCTCTTCAGACCATACACAACCATTCTGTCAATGTCAGAATGGCAATGGGGCTCCAGCACCCACTTCCTCACTCTGCTTTCTCCTCTCTCCCAAGCATTGCGTAACTCCCATGTGACCTGATTCAGTATTCCACTGAGCTTATGGCAAAGGTATTTTTAAATGTTTTTATCTTTAATGTACACTTCAATGTGTACAGGCAAATGGTGGAAGACTTTGACAGCTCCTTCTCACAGGTATTCCACGTAATTTTTGATAGTTTTTCACGTCATGTGAAAGAAGCCAGTGAATTTCTAGTTTGTTCGGTAATCTTTTCTTTAGGCTTTCGAATCCTAAGAGCCTCACCAAGGATCTTTTGGGGCAGCTCCACAGCAAAATATATTACCAAGAAGTATTCTAAATTAACTGGATTTGACATGAGATCATTCTTTTGAATGCAAGATTGGTCCTTCTTTTATTTTCTTTTTTATAAAGGACAAGAGCATTTATATAATTCAACAAGAAGTCCATGTGTAGTCAGCTATGAAAATAACTCTGAAAACATCATCCAAACTGAAACGTTGCCATTTTTTAACCTTATGAATAAGGTAAATACAAATACAGCAAAATGACACATTCCAGAAACATATTTTTTCCTCTTCTTTAGCATGCATTGATTAAAATGAATTATTAATTCAAGCTTGCAAGTGTTATATTATTAAGTATAGAACTGCTGAATAGATTTCTAGCCACCGTATAGTCTCCCATGTCTGTTGTTTTTCTACTCTTGTAATTTTATTTTTGTAGGGTCATCAACATAATGATTTTAGTAATTTTTTTGCTATACTTGGAAAATAAGATTGTTTTAGAATCACATTAAAAAGGGATGAGAACACAGACTTGTGAGAGAACAAAGGATGTTTACTGGCGATGACAATGACTATTTGATCACTTTTTGGAAGAAAAGACATTCTACTATGATACTCTTATAAAAATATAGTAACAGTTGAAATAAATTTTGCTTTTATGTATAGAAGAGCTTCAACAGTTATCTTTTTTAGTTTTTATTTATACCACAAAAAGACTGCACAGGCAAGGGTAAATCAAATAGAGACTTAGCAAGCAAGGGATTAAATAAGCAAGAAATCAACAAACAGTGGATATTTAAGTAAGATGCTTTTACTTGTTTATCCTGTACATTTGAGTAATTTAGCCAAATGATAGCTGCCCTACAAAAGAGTATCTAAGTTACAATCCTCACTCTTCCACAACTGAAAAAGTGCATTGAGAATAACCTTTCTAAGCTTTTCTTTGAGAGTTACTTGTTGCTTGAGGGAAATTAAACACCCTCTGAGGGTTGCAGTGGCTGTTTAAATACTCTGTGTAAAGCTATAATGAATCTCTGTAGGAAAGCAAAATATCAACAATAAAAAATGTGAGCTAACAAACCCCCTATTTTTTAAATTATTATGAACACTAGAAAAAAATAAATTAAAAGGGCTGTACTTACAGGAACATCAACATATTTTGCAGCTGCTTTCACCTTTAGAAAATGGAAAATAAACCAACACACAGTTAGTACTTATTACTAGAGACTGTGTACTGTTTCAGAATTATACATGGAAAGAAGCAAAACCAAACCATTGTGAATCCAAACACTTACAGTGAATGAAACTAAAGATGAGAAGAAAGTCCCTTCATCGTATCTTGACAATTTAGACAGCACACCCTCTAGTACTGAAATAACCTGGAGGAAAAGCACAGAGAAAAATCTAAATACACAATATGAAAAGTAAATATTTCAAACAAGAACGGGAGTTTTTCTTCCTCAGATTTTTATTGACCAGAAGGGCAATGCAAAATATAATTTTGATCACATTCACCATCTCACAAAGTACTGAAACCAAGGACAACATTCTCTTTGCAGCTTCACCTATTGATCAAACTGATGGAAACCATTGAACCATTGCTGAAATAGAAATACAGATACAAAATACTCTTGAAGTGGACCTGCTAGCCAATACCACTTTACTGCCTCTAGAATGCATGGTTAAACACAGGAGTGTGTGCACCAGGCATGTATTTGGGTAGAAAACACATACTACTTTCTGTGACCCCAGATTCTAAGAGCACAGCTTCAAAGACCACAGAGCACAATTGTTAAGGGTGGTGATGTTGATATCACATTTCTCTTAACTATTGAATAGAAATCCAGCTCTGATTTCACCAACAGTGTAACAGCACTGGGATTTCCTGTCAATAGCAGGTGCTGTTGAACTACTACTACATGGCCAAGGAGGGGCAAGAAAATGTATGCCTCAAATCTCTGGTATGGTATGATTCCTTTTCTTCCATACTTTCTCTTGTGATTCTCTGAGTAGAGTATCTTCTTGGCAAGTAGCATAAAAAGGTGTTTTTGCCAAAACTTATTTTTGACCAAAAATATCTTATGAGTTGCATTAATTATAATTTTAATGTTTCACCTCCCCCAAATTAGCCTTAAGGAAAACAAATAATTTTCTCACATCCCTCTGTGATGTTATTTTGCTCAAGTAATTCATGGCATCTAATGAAAAAAAAAATCTGACACCTGTTGTATTCATGCACATTTATTTTACACGTAGGAATTGCTTTTCACTTTATATAAAGATTGTTTTAAAAGTCATTCCTTGCTCCCAACACAGTCATTCCCACAATCATGAGTATCATTTTATGAGTGTGAGGACAGAACAAAATTCCATCTGGCATGCTGTTAATGGGCACTGTAACAGTGTCACAACAGTGTCACCACCAGAGGAACTGAGATCATCACTTTACAATAAGCCCTGCTCTTAACAGTTCAAGGAGCAGGAGTAAGTGCAAACCTACATTTGCCATTTATCAATCTAACCTGTCATATTTACAGTGATTAATTAAGGCACCAGTATGTAGGTACCAACCAAGGAATAAAACCACATTATGAGAGAGCGTGGCAGTTATTTCTGCGCTCCATGCACAGTATAATTACAGCCTCTTTAGTAGGCAAATACCAGCTTTCTGCTTTGCTGTTGCATGCCTGTGAAAAGCTGCCAACGATACTTTAACTCATTTAATCTGACTGGTGAGAATTCTTTCTGCAGAAGGCTGTTGAAACTTATTGTGCAAAGATCTGCTACGGAAGGGCCTGATCTCACAAACACGGTGTCTGGAGTGCCAACAAATGGTTCCAATACAATTGTAACACAAAAAGAACAGAGAGCAAAACACCAGTGTGTCAAGGATATCCATTTAAACAAAAAGCTTAATTACTATGTTTCCTGAAATCTCAGGTAGGAACATGTGAAGCTCTAAGAATACTCCCATGTAAATCACACATTCTCTCAATTGGTTATCCTGAGAAGCACTGTGCTTTGTTTCTCTGTTTTGTGCTATTCCTAAATGCTTTTGCTTGGTAAGTGTTATGTATAAAATGCACAGCACAATCTTTACCAAGTAAAGTCTCACTGAAGTGAAAATACTCTTCATTTTCATAGATGACTTGTGACTAAAAACAATGATTGAAACACTTATTCCACTGGAACAAGAAAGAAATAAAATAAAGGCAGAGGCTAAAATATAGTGAAATTATATGACATGAAAAAAATGGACACACGTGGATGTTACGCACACTGATGTGCATTTTTCTTGGCCAACAGTGAGACTGAAACATCAGCCTTCCTCTGTACCCTCAGAGGCTTTCTGTCTTGAAACAGAAGCAATCAGAATGTCATTGGCACTTCACGTTTCAAGTGAGAAGAGACTGGTTTAAGCTTCTAATGATCAGCCAATGATACAATATTTGCTTCTTGTTTCAAGATTTCAGCCTCTGGTAATAGTCTATGTGATAAATAATAACGACAAGCCCTCCATATTGACAGCAGATACAGGAGGAATATGACAATTGTCTTCATTCCTCTATAATCTCAAGCATTAAAAACATTACTCAAAAGGTTTAACTTCTAATACTATAATTTGCTCTAACTAGATTCTCCTTGTTTCCTCTTAAATAACAGTAAAACCATAAACTGACAGGTTAGTTCATAGTGATGATAGCAGGCATGTAAAATGTGAACCTGCCAAGTTGTTATGTTTACATCAAAACTTCACTATGGAGAAAAAAAAAGGTGTGGTTTCTAGACATTTATCAGTAAGTGAACATATTTTACTCAAACTTCTACAATTCTACAAAGCCTTTCTCTTTAATTCCTATGCAAGCACGGTGAGTGTCAATCTGAAAGGAGATTTCCACTCTGCCACTCCCTGCTAGCAAGTTGTGACAAGTGAAAATGAAGCCATGATGAAAATACGACCAGGGCCTTACTTTTTGTCCCTAACCCACAAATTGCTAAGGCATGGCCTATTTCTCCTCTCTTGAAAATCAGGCATTTCTGGGGAGTTTGCAATATATAGATAGCAAAACCATTATCTTTCTTTTTTGTGTCCTTCAAACTATTAGGGACTGAACATTCTTCTTTTATATCAAGCACTTAACACATTTACTGGAGTAAAGGTGTTACAATAACATAAGAGACTGTTTAAGTTTTGTTCATTTATTCTCCAAGTACCTATATCATGTCAAAATGTATTTGCTTTTTACATATAAAAACCTGCAAGGTCAATTTCAAGAGCTATCAACTTATAAACTACTTTAAATTTAAATGGTATGTGGAATAAAACATCATTTAAAAGTTGTACCAACATTCTGGATGCTGGCAATCTCTAAATATAAAATTTAAATACCACTGAGTGGCAGGAAGAAAGTTTTCAGGTGAAAATCTAACAAAAAATAAAACATGCTATTATTATAATTAAATCCATCCAGTTCTACTAGCTGCTAGCAGATCTTATCTGCAACAGAAATACAGAAGACAAACTTATATGATTAGCAGGCTGCACTGAAATTGCTTACCTAACGGGTTTTAAAATCTAACTTTGCAAATTCAGTATTATTTGTATGACTCTTAGAATCACAGAATGTCAGGAACTGGAAGGGACCTTGAAAGATCATCTGGTCCAGCCTACTCTGCCAGAGCAGGATCACCTAGAGCAGATCATACTGGAATGCATCCAGACGGTTCTTACTTACATTGTTTTCCTCTCTCAATCTCACCACGTTTAGAAAAACTGTGATACTTAAAGGTACTTCAGAAGTTCAATAATTAGAGATAATTCCTGCTTCATTACAAATTAAAATCCAAACAGTTTTACCTTTGAAACAAGAAGTGAAATAATTTCTTTGACAGTTTCTTCAATCAAGTCATCTATTTTCGAATGGTATTGTTGCTGCATTTCAAAAGATAAAGAAGCATTAGCATGTATACGAACACACACTTTTGTCATAAGTCATAAATGGTACAAAGCTGATAACCCTGCCAGATCAGATTTACTTAAAATTATCATTTAGAACATCAGAAGAACAAACCCTTGAAAATGATCCACCCAATCAACACTTTCTTACATTCTGTGTTGAAAATTTTCCCATGTACACTGTTGAGTTAAGCAGCTAATGGGGTTATTATTTAGATGAATTGAGTTCTTATTCTTATTCAGGCGAAGGAATGTGAAGGATACTTTTTGTCTTCTCCTATATAATTAAGGTGGCCATGTATTTTTTTCTAAAGGGCTGGTTTAGCTGGAGAAGCAAAAAGACTAGAATAAGATTTAATTAATACAGCATTTCATGTCTGACAACTCTCATTCACAAGTTATTTTAAATGTCCTCTAGAAATAAAATGAACTCCAATTGTTCATCCTAAAAGAGCCTTTCTGTTAGCACAGTGAGCCATGGTTTATACAAATCTTACAATATGCTCAAGCAAGGGCAAAATTAAAATTTCATCAACAAAGCAGAAGAGATGGTAACAAATTAATAGGCCATAAAAGGCATAATAAAACAGACTTCAATCTCCACAGCCTTTTTCTTTTGCCTTTTTTCATAAAGAAGGTGCTTTTAAGTAAATGCTTTTAAAATAAATCTGAAAGACTTTTTAGATAACACTACAGAGTTCTCTCCTGAAATTAACAGGAACTAGGGATCCCATTCTGTCAAGGAGGCACATCAATTTAAACAGTAATTCTCCCTTTAGAAACATTTATCTGACAGCAAAGATTGTCCCCAATAGCTACTTCACAGAAAATGTGACTTGTAAAGACTAACCCTATCTTCATAGTTCAAGGCTACTTGGAACAGCTAACAGCGTAATGCTTAGAGTGAAAGTACTGAGGTCACAATAAACATTAGCCTAACTTAGCAGCTGCCAGCTGAATAGTTTACAGAGTTGTGAGTTTTTAAAGGCTATTTTTTCATCTGTCTCAGAGTTGCCATACAAAACCAAAACATTAACTCTGATCTGGTTAATATATTTAGGAATGAATTTCTACACAGTGCATTTGAATTAAAAGGATAAAACTATGAGATGTGTTTGGTCATACATATTTATCTGCTATAGCAGTCAACATGAAGTGTATTAATCTTTTGGTTTAATTTCTTTTAAGGTTTAAAAACATTTGGAAATGTGAATATACATCTCAGAGAAGCGGCAGAAAACATCTTGGGGAGAATGAATTAGAAATGAATGAAAGAGCATTTTAGAAGTACATCAAGGCATTTTCCACGATTTCAGATATGTTTTATTCTAACCATATTAATATCTTGATCAATAAAATACTATAATACTATCATGATCTGCTAAGGACTTCAATCACCCCAAACTGTCTGTGACATCTATTGCATACAAGTCTTCGGAAGGCAATGGTTTCTTCCTCTCTGAAAACAACATGCAATTCTTCTTCCACATATGCACATCAAAATTATATGTATTCCTCTAATTCATGAAAAATCACAGTTGTCCCTCTCATAAAGTGTCTGTATCTTTACCTCCACAGTGCTTTAAAATAATGAATCTGTGTGTTCTAAGATCAATCCCTAGATATTTTTTTTTTCTTTCCTTGGGTATTTTTTTCCCCTCATCACAAAGGAAATACAGTTTTGTAGGAATGGAATATAATCAGTAACTTCACTGTGTGATCAAGAAAAACAAAAAACTAAATAAAAATATTTTTAAAACCACCACAAACTTCCAAAATGATGACATTAATTAGAAATAGTTTTCAAAATTTTAAACTTGAATTTTTTCCAAGATTTAGTTTGCAAACTGTTGAGATCACAGATTTTTTAACCCACACCTTCCCAATACCAGCTTCCACTAAAGCAGCCAACCCCAACAAAACAGATCTTCAGATCCTTGTGGAAGGACTGTTTGACTTCAGAGAAAGGCTTTAAGAAGATGCCAAGTAGTGTAAATTGTATAAATAATTTGTATGAGCTGAAAGGGCTGTATGCATGATTCTGAAATCAGCACTTGCAGGCAATTTTTCAGTTGCTGACTGACATGATCACAGTCCACACAGAGACAAGTCAGATCCCACAGCTGAATTACTTGAAGACACATTGTGGAATCCTTCAGTCCTAAAGCTCCTGAAGAATGTAATGCAAAACATGGCTCTGCTTTTCCAGCTGCCCTAGAGTAATACCTACTAAAATATGAAATACAGCTGCAGCTGTAGGAAGTACATAGAAGAAAACTACGCTTGGTGGCAAAACATGTCATAAGATGTAACCAAAGCAGATTGTCTTTTGAACAGAATCCAGCTGGTCTTCCAAATGTGGCACTCTGCTCCTAATAGCGTATTGAAGGAGACAAAGCATCTTAATGCCTTTTGATACTTGTATTTTGGAAAAAGAAAAGTTTGTTCCTAAACCCTTTGACACGGCAGTGGCTGTATCACATTCCACTGAAATGGCACATCACTCAATTTTCCCCAGATTAAAAAGTGTGTCTCTCTTCTTTTACAATCATGATAGTGTACAAGGAGGCTGGAATGCTGAAACAACTGAAACAGCTTCTATGTGCCACTCAGCAGGATAGACCAATGGTATTTGTTCTGTTTATGCTAAGCCATTAAACGAAACAACAAATAGGCTGTGACTCAGATCTAATGCCCTGCTTGTATCTCATGATTTCTCAACCTAAGCAGCCCCAGAAATATTTTCTTTCGATTCTTGTCCCCAGCAATACTTTCTGTGAGATTCATACTGCAGCATCTAGATCAGAATGTTATAAATTAACAGGGTTTAAACTATTTATTATGAATAACAGAGGCCAAAAAATCCTGCACTGAATGTTGCATGATAGAAAATATTTTTTACTGCTGATATTCATTTGACTCAGGATCCATGGACTGCAAAGGAGTAGCACCATTTGGTTTCTGGTCCAGGAAAGAAGGAAGTGGAATATTGCTTACTATACAGTTACCTGAGATGACATACACTGAAACTAAGAAGACAGAAAGACAACTGTTTGAGAAATAGCAGCAATCAGTGTGTTACTCTGCCATCTTGCTGTATGTTTCCCATGTACTCCATGAATTGCCATTTTGTTTGTCCATGAAGCAAGGTGCAGGCACAAGCAACTACTATGATAAGGTGATTTTCCCCAGACCTGCTTCTCAAACCAATGCAAGCAATTGCCAACCAAGGTGGAAGACATGCAGCCATCTACATCTAAACACAATGAAGTTATCATGCTTGTAACCAAATTATGCTATGCTTCTCTTAGGTTTTAAGATGATATCCAGAATGCATTGAGAGGAAACCTTCTGAATGGTAGACTTGGCAATTCTTTAAGAGAGGACATAACTGGAAGACATTTTGGAGAATGGTGAGCAGTGCACGAAGTAATGTAGGAAAACTGGGGGATTCATAGAATATCAGGTTGGAAAAGACCTCAAGGATCATCTAGTCCAACTGTACAGGATAAGAATATCATCTAAATGATATGGCCCAGCATCCTGTCAAGCTGGGCTTTGAAACTCTCTATCGTAGGGGAATCTACCACTTATCTACCTTGGGAGTTTATTCCAATGTTTAATAGTTCCAATGGTGAAAAAAAATAAAAAAATCTGGCATCCATTCTGAATCTCCCCAGTAGCAACTTGTACTCATTGCCCCTTGTATTTACCATGTAACTCCCTGAAAAGAGAGCCTCCCTCCCCATGACAGCCCCCCTTTATGTACGTGTACGTGGTTATGAGGTCTCCTCTAAGCCTTCTCCTCTGGAGGCTGAACAAAGCCTGTTCTCTCAGCCTTCCTTCATATGATGGGTCTTCCAGTCCTCTCATTCAATCAGATTTAAACTGAACTCAAGATGCTATTCTTGGAAATCATGACTATAATGCCCTAATTACATGATAAATAAGAATCCTCCCCTATCTGACAACACAGGGTGAAAATTTCTTCTTTCCTTAAGTTACAACAACCGCTCATAGCTCTATAAAAAGAATGAGAAGAGCATATTATGTTTGAGGAGATCTAATTAAATAACGCCTTCCATTACTTCCAGAGTTAGCTCTAGAAACTGTCAGATATTCAGTGCTGAGTTTAAGGTGAATGAAGAGGCTTTTTACAAAATGTTAACTCAGGTCTTACGGAATGCTCTTCTTGACTGACAGAAAAGACCGCGTTTGAGACTAAAATAAAGATGAAGGAAGATGAGGGAAAGAAAGGTAATGTGAAAAAGGTTTCAAGTGGCTAAGTAGGAGTAATTGGAAATGCCAGAGTTGCTACAGGGGAGCCAGAGATGCATCTGTTTACATTATGAAATGATCTCCTGCCTGCTTTGACAGATGGGCAGATTCCATTAGTAGCTCACTCAACAGATCTTGAAGCATTTTAAACAACCTTGATATCAGCTACATGCAATTGAAAGGCCTGTTTTTTCTTAATCTTCAAAAAAAGCCTTAGGTGTACAAGAAAGTGATAAACAATTTGAAGTTTCTGAGAAAGAAGTTTCCACATTATCTGACAATTTCTGGTATGTGAAGGATTTAAGTTTCCTTTGGTTTATTAGATGAATTAGGATGAAGGTTAATCTGGGGACTTTGAAAGATGTATGTATTTCATCACAGGTATGCTACACAAACTCTAGCACTGAAAAGAAGCATTGGAATAATTTGGGGTCGTGGTCTGATCTAGTAGAGAATAAGGGCTGTGATTCTCTTCTGGTTTTGTGAAGAGCATATGATGGAGCTTGAAATGGGAGCTAAAGAATGGGAAAATTTCTGAAGAGAATCTGCTGAGGGTCTGCAGTCCACAAGGTAACTGCAGATGCTGAATTCTGATGTTGATGGGGACTGGCCAATGGTGCAGGAGAGATTGTCCAGAGCAGTTAGTGCTCTGCTTCTCTGTGGAGAATGAGGCTGCACCATCTGCCTGCAGGTCGCTATGAAGTTACTGGTATTGCTTGTCTGCAAGGAAGGATGTGCATGTGTGTGTTTGCAGGTTACTGCTAGGAAAGTTTAGTAAAGATAAAATTGCAGCATCAGCAAAAGGCAAAATGTTGCTTGCTAGTTGTGATTTACTTCTGATGAACCTGAAACAAATTGTTGTTCTTTTGATTCACTGCGGGGTGAAAGAGTCCAACATTTCGTGACCTGGTAAGACAGGACAATGGGTTTGAAAACCATGAGCGAAGAAGTCATCTGAAACCACCGTAGAGGGTGAACAAGAAAATAAGAACTGAGAAGCTGATGATCAGTTTGCAGCAAGGTCAGGCTAATAAATTAACATGAAAACAAATATTACACTTTAAAACAGAAAGTGTCTGTCAACATCAAAAGAAAAAATGTAGGTTAAAAAAAAATGAAAAGACACTTACCCACTGACTAGCAAACTGGTTCATGTCATGGAAAACCAAAATGAAAAATAAAAATGACAGAGTAGAAAATTATGAATGTCTCATTGAATTGGAAAAAAACTACATCAAATAAGCGAGCATAAAAAAGACAAGTCAATAAAATGAATAGCACAATACCAAAATGGACATATCAACAGAAACAATATGAACAAATTATGTACATGTCAAACTCCCCAAAGCAGACATACTTTTTTTGTTGCCAAATTCTGGTAAATACATACTATGCCCTTTTCACTTCACAGATTATTCCTGCTGAGACTGACAACATGGGAAGGACAGCAGCCAAGGAGGTTTACATATCCTTCAAAAGCACATCAGTGCTTACTGTTATGGAGCATGTACAGTCCTGGTAAAAGTCTGTTGCCAAAATGATCCCTATCTTTGTATGCCAAACAAAAAAAAAGTCCCATTAAACAATCTGATTATTTCTTTCCTCTATTTTCAGTATGTATAGTGGGTATATGAGCCATTTAAAACTAAATCTTCTTTAAATGCTGGCTGAAAAGGACAATATTTTGGCTCCATTTTACTACTACAAAAGAGTCCTGATGTGGACTGTCTCTCTCTTGCAACCCAAGACAAATTCCTGCTGGGACTGTAAGTCAAGAAATACTCTCAATGTTCAACAGCCTCAAAAGTCAATGCAAATAAATTACAGAAGCAGTCAATGCAAATAAATTACAGAAGCACTCTGTATCTTCTCTGGTGGAAGATGATGGGTTATGCTTCTAAGTGTGGTGCTTCTGGGAACAATCTATGCATGCTCCTGTACAAATAAAGCTACGTGACATATTTCAACTAGCTTGAAATTAATCTACAAAGGACTGCCTGCAGTTTGAGATGTTTCAGTTTAACCAAACATAGGAATTAATTAAACATACAAAATTTCACTTACCTCTTGCCCCCCATCCAGTATGCAGAGTTTAGCTGTCTGTTTTTTAGCATCAACTAAGACATTAAACATTGTACATAGAGAAGAAGGGATACGCAAGTCTGTTGATTTGTTTGTCTTTTGCAGCTTTAGTTCAAACGCAATTCTTGTTCTGTTTATTAAAACACAAATCATAATATGAGTTTCTGATCATTCTGAGCAGCCAGCATACAAATATATAACACTTAATAAACACATTGCCTTAACAACATTTGTGTATGTGAGAGCAACTTAGAAACAAAATTCTGCATGGGCAGAATAGCCACCCATTCAATAAAGAATTTCATTGATGGTAATCTCAAGGTTCTGCATTGCTTCAACTAATTCAGTGGAATAATAGAAGTATTATCTTCTTGTCTACAAGGTAACAATATGCTTCCTTGTATGATGACCAAGAACAATTTGAAAAAATTTTCCAACACTTCTGTGTTAAAATACAGTTTATCATACTAAATGCTGCTTCTGAGAAATATCATTTAAAAATCTGTCTTTAATAGAAAAGAAAAAATATTGAAGAAAATAAGTTTATCATTAAGGAATATTAATAATGATACTGAAAAATAAGATCTGTCAGGAGATATCTAACAGAAAAATCCCATTTTCTTCTCACACCAATGTAAACAAGAAGTAATAAATGAAAAAAAATGCTAATAGTTCAGAATGCATAAATATAAAAGTAATTTCCTTCCACCTTTATTTTTAAATGTGGGAATCAGAAACTTCATCAGAAGATGGGAACAGAAGCATCTTATTTCCATTTTAGAAATTCTTATAGATCATACTAGCATCACAACAAAAGTTTTAACAAATTGGTTCCATCACTCTTTTCTGAGTTGCTACTGTTCAATACAATCCATCCTATGAATACAAATTACATTCTTTATTACCTGATGTACAGTATGTTTGACCACATTAAAACATATTCAATGTAATAACACTAGTATGTTATGTATTTAAGGTATTAACACATGTTATGTATTGGCACTAGGATAATTCTGTAATATTAACAAAACCTTCATTTATTGCCACCAGAATCTTCTTACTTTCTACAAAAGCAAGCACAAAGATGTCAGGATTGGTATCATAGAAGTTTTGGTTATGACAACACAGAGAATTAGATTCATTGCCTAGGAGAAACCCAAGTATATGTATTAACACTACTGCATTTCCACATTAATCTGTAATAATTTTTTAAAAGGCAGATAAACTGGAAAAGATTAAGTTTTCAATTAATTATTTTAACTAGTATTAATTATATACATAATTGTATTTTAGTCCTGCTAGTAAAAGCACCAATGTAAAGATTTTTTTCAGGCCCAAAGTCAATGTGATTAATATATTACTGTACCTCAATGCTACTCCCTTTATAGTTTTTGAGATTAAGATTACACTGATAGTGTCCCAGTCCTTTGAGATTTCACCATTTTGATATGATTTGTTAGATATTTGAGGGTGACTGAGATGCATGTAAGCTTACATGACTTCAGTTTTAGCAGATATTGTCTCATACCTTATTTTGCCATAGAGCTTAAACTCTTACTTCATGTGCTATATCATCATATTGTGTCCAGTTCTGGGCTCCTCAACTCAAGAGAGATGTTGAGGTGCTGGAACATGTCCAGAGAAGGGCAATAAAGCTGGTAAGGGGCCTAGAACACAAACCCTATGAGGAGAGGCTGAGGGAGCTGGGCTTGTTCAGCCTGGAGAAGAGGAGGCTGAGGGCAGACCTCATTGCTGTCTACAACTACCTGAAGGGTGGTTGTAGCCAGGTGGGGGTTGGTCTCTTCTCCCAGGCAACCAGCAACAGGACAAGGGGACACAGCCTCAAGTTGTGCCAAGGGAAGTATAGGCTGGATGTTAGGAGGAAGTTCTTCACAGAGAGAGTGATTTGCCCTTGGAATGGGCTGCCCAGGGAGGTGGTGGAGTCACCATCCCTGGGGGTGTTCAGGAAAAGACTGGATGAGGCACTTAGTGCCATGGTTTAGTTGACTGGATAGGGCTGGGTGCTAGGTTGGACTGGATGATCTTGGAGGTCTCTTCCAACCTGATTGATTCTATTCTATTCTATTCTATCCCCCTCCAAAACTATATAGAAATGTTTGTGAAGTGCTTCTGCCATTTTGGCCATAATTTCTTTACTGTAGCTCTAGCAACAGGCTCATATACTGAGCCTGAGGTTCTCCTTGTTCTTACTATGCTTTACAGGAAATAATAAAATGCCACATTACAAAACTTAATCTTAGTGGACATTAAAGGTTCTGTTTCTTACAGCCCTCCTTATCAATGTTGTATATTTATTGATAATTGGAAAATATACTATTTCCCCCACCATTCTTCTATTTATTCAAAAAAGGAAAGCGTCCAGACAAAGCTTTCTCTGTATGTGTGATCATGGCTTCTGAAGTACATAACAGATTTCTGCAAATTTTATTGACATGCAGATATGTATTCTAAACTCAATGATATGTACTAAAAGCTATGGCTGAGATCTTTCCAGATCATTTATGCTTCATTTAAAAGAATATACCCATAATCATACAAAACAGCTCAAGAAGAAAACACTGTGTTTTCTACAATTGCCAAGAGCTCAGCAATATAAAAGTAGTTTCAGTTGGATAAGAGATAGCATTCTTTTGTTCACTGTATGAATGCAGAATGTATGTATGCTCTTTAGTCTGTATTTTATTTCTCAGACACAGTACTCTTAAATAATGACAAATTAGTCTTCCAACCCTGATGATATTATGATACTATGATTAGGTATTATTATTAACTGAACATAGAACACAATATAGTAATGGAGAAGGGAAGTGTGTAAAAAGGATTTCTTCTAGCAGAATTCTGAGTTTTGTTAATATTTGCCACAAATACAGAATAGAAAAGAGATCTGGGTTATTTACTTCCAAAGGTCTAGCCACAACATATGTAGAAATTTGCCCTGGTATTTCCCAGATGGTGCCACATTGCTGATTGCCAGATGCTGGGAAATACAGGCAAGTCATGACCTCTTTACAATTGTCCTGATTCCTATGACATGATTCTGGCACAGATGTACCTCTTGCAAGCCAGTACGGCTGTTACTATGTTAATTTTCAAATCTCTCTCAGTTTTTAACTGACCATTTCAACCATACCTTTTAACACAGGCTTCTATCATGTCAGTGGCCATGAGCTTAAGTCTCTGCTCTAAATGGTGGGCGAATTCTGGTTCAGGCCAGTGAAGATCAAAAACAAACATCTGCAGAGCATCCAGTTTCCAGAAAAGGTCTTCTGACGTAGCTGAGCCATTGCTGTAAGAAACAAACAAACAAAAAAAAACCAAAGTCCCCAAGAAACAGAAGGGAAGTGTATGGATGTCTATCCCAGTTGCCACTGAATTGTCTAAGGTAGAAAGATTTCCTTATCATACCATCTTCCTCCTTCACTTCACTGCACTGTAACTCACAGTACAATTGTCATTATTACAAGAATGTGAACAATGTGATAGAAAATTTAAAGTAGTTCCCTTTAGAGTGATAAAAGTAAAGTTTTCTCATCTGCTAATTGAGATCTATGACAGACTAGCAATATAGAGGGGATGCTAGGGAACATGGAAAAAGAAGTAGCTCAAATTCCAGATCAAGACAGCAAAAATAAAGGGTACAGGAGTTATTAATTAGCAAAGACCTTTTCAAAACAGTGAAGAATTTGCATGTATCTTTTCTTGCCTTCATAACTGGTAGGTAAGCCTACCAAAGAAGTGAGGATGCTAACAGTAATACTGTAAGAGATACCCAGACACATAATCCCTTGATAAATGCTCATTAATTCTAACAGAGGGAATAACACCAGATCCTGGTGGAAAAGAAGAGAATAGAAACTATTTAAAGGAATTTGTGCTTGAACTAAAATGGCCCTACATTATCTTAAGATTGTCCATGTAGTTTTAAACATCTTTTTCCATGCTGAACCAAACGTAAAGACATTTGCTTGTGAGAATATATAACAATTTGAGGCTAATCTTAGCAGTAACTACAGTCAGAGTTTCACTAGCATTGAGGATTGATTACATTTTTATGGTGTGTTGTTTTCCAGTGCCCAGCTGTGGCCATTCTGCCACAATGCCCTGGTTCAGTAATGGCAGCACGTGGCCATCAGCATGCAAACACCAATGTGGTGGACATCAAAAAGGCGTTTATTAACGTGTAGCATGGGATTATATAGGATAGGCAGCAACGTCACTTCCGTCTGCATGCATCACAGACAGGAAGCTAAGTACAACAAAGGAATCATAGAGAGATCATAGAGAGCACAGAGAGGAGCCCTATCTTTCCGTGACAGCGCGCCATCTTCCGGTCGCCAGACCCTAACTGCAACACCCAGGTTATTGTGTAAGGACAGTTTTACTACGCAGAATATCATTCCAGGGTGTTAGTCACACAAGCAACCAAACCTCAGCCTGACAGGCCCAATTCAGATCCGAATAGTTTAATATGTCACTACTGCCATTTTCTTTCTTCTGCCTCATGTCAAAAGAACATAATTACAAAAATGTTACATGACTCCAGCTCTCATGGAAGGAAACAGTGAGTGTTGAGTGTGCTCAGGACAGAGCAAGGTTACATTAAAAAACAAATAAAGAAACCCAGAAGGGATCTGGCTGAGCAAGGAGCTCCTGGACATGCTGCCACACAAAAAGAAACTGTACAAGGAATGGAAGAAAGGACACCTAGAATGGGGGTGGGTTATATAAGGAAGATGCCCGAGCAGCTGGAGATCTGGTTAGGAAAGCCAAGACACAGTCTGAATTGAATCTAGCCAGGGAGGTCAAAGAGAACACCAAGAAATTTCTACAGGTAGGAAATGAAGACTAGGGAAGGTGTGGGCCCTCTCAGAAAGGAATCAGGTGAAATGGTCACAAGTGACATGGAAAAGCCTGAGGTTCTCAACAACTTCTTTACATCAGTCTTCACTGCAAAGGCCTTCAGACACACTCCTGGAGTCATGGAAGATAATGGCAGGGACTGGAAGGAAGAACTGCCCATTATAAGTGAAGATCAGGTTTGTGATCACCTGAAGAACTTGAAAGTGTTCAAGTCCATGGGACATGATGGGATACACCCATGGGTACTGAGAAAGCCGGTGGATGAGGTGGCTAACCTCCTCTCTATTCTATTCCAAAAGTCATGGCAGTCTGGTGCAGTCCCCACTGACTGGAAAAGGGGAAACGTAACCCCCATTTTCAAAAAGGGCAAGAAGGATGAGCCAAGGAACCACAGGCCAGTCAGTCTCACCTCTGTGCCCAGTAAAAGCATGGAGCAGATCCTCCTGGAGGCACTACTGAGACAGAAGAATAGTGAAGAGGTGATTTGCTACAACCAGCATGGCTTCATCAAGGGCAAATCCTGCCTGACAAACCTGGTGGCCTTCTATGAACAGGTCACAACATTCATAGATGAGGAGTGAGCAACTGATGACATTTACCTGGACCTGAGCAAGGCCTCTGACACTGTCCCTCATCACATCCTGGTCTCCAAGCTGGTGACACATGGGTTTGAAGGGTGGACCACGAGATGGATAAAGAACTGGCTTGATGGCCACACTCAAAGAGAGGCTGTCGATGGGTCCACGTCTAAGTGGAGGCCAGTGACAAGCGGAGTCCCTCAGCGATCAGTCCTGGGACCAGTCTTGTTCAACATCTTTGTTGGTGACATGGACAGTGGCATTGAGTGCACCCTCAGCAAGTTTGCTGATGACACTAAGCTGTGTGGTGCAGCAGACAGGCTGGAGGGCAGGAATCCATCCAGAGGGACCTGGACAGGCTGCAGAGGTGGGCACAAGCCAACCTCACGAGGTTCAGCAGGACCAAGTGCAAGGTCCTGCATCTGGGTTGGGGCAATCCCAAGCACAAATCCAGGCTGGGCAGTGACTGGCTGGGGAATAGCCCTGGGGGGGAGGGACTTGGGGGTGCTGGTGGACGAGAAGCTCAACATGAGCCAGCAATGTATGCACTTGCAGCCCAGAAAGCCAACCAGATCCTGGGCTGCATCAGGAGAAGTGTAGCCAGCAGGGCCAGGGAGGTGATTCTCCCCCTCTACTCCTCTCTGGTGAGACCCCACTTGAAGTACTGCATCCAGTTCTGGAGCCCCTCTTAAAAGAGGGATGTGTACATGCTGGAGTGTGTCCAGAGAAGGACCATGAGGATGATCAGAGGGCTGGAGCAGCTCTGCTATGAGGACAGATTGAAAGAGTTGGGGCTGTTCAGCCTGGAGAAGAGGAGGCTCCCAGGTGACCTTCTTGTGGCCTTCCAGTATCTGAAAGAGGCCTACAAAAAAGCTGGTGAGGGACTTTTTAGGCTATTAGGGAGTGACAGGACTAGGGGGAATGGAGTAAAGCTGGAGATGGGGAGATTCAGACTGGATGTGAGGAGGAAGTTCTTGAGCATAAGAGTGGTGAGAGGCTGGAATGGGTTGCCCAGGGAGGTGGTTGAGGGCCCCATCCCCAAAGGTGTTTAAGGCCAGGCTGGATGAGGTTCTGGCCAGCCTGATCTAAGGTAAGCTGTCCCTGCCCATGGCAGGGAGGCTGGAACTAGATGATCCTTGTGGTCCCTTCCAACTCTGACTGATTCTATGATCTTTAATCTAACCACCTAATGCACCACCACCAGTTCACATTAGGTTAGCTGAGCAAACTGGTTAACTGAAGCAGAGCACAGCTCATGCTCAGAACCCCGAAGATGCAGTACGGATTCAACAGAAGCACTCCTTTGGCCTACTGCACCCTGCCACCTTCCAGACCCACCCAAGTGTCCCTTGTGTTGCTATCTTAACTCCAATTTGGTTTTAAATTTGCACACGTTTTGATATCTTCACTATGCATAGTAGGATATTCCATGGTTTTAAACAAGCTTTTTTGGTATCACACTTATTTTTAACTCTTATTTTAAACTCTTAAAAGGCTTACGAGATTACTAAGGTTACAACATGCACAGGGACATTATCTGCTAAGGTTAGACCTAAAGAGCGAGCACTTCTACACACCACTAAGTGTAATTAAGAAATAGAAGTAGCAAACTACCAAAACTTCTTAGAAAGATTATAATCCTGTTAGACTGCTCCTTAAGTTATATGATAAGCAAATACTAACTAAAGACTTCATCATTACATCTACTCTGGATGCTGGCTGTGAGTGAGGTTGCAGATGCTACATTATACACAACACCTGATTCAGAAGTGACTAAGTTAATTTTTGGGATGACTGGAGTAAAAGAAGACAAAATATATAGGGGCAGAAGTGGGGACAATGTAAATATTTATGTTATAGTCGATAAGAACACACAGTTTCTAGGAAACCAATCATACTTTCTCACAAAACAGAACTTCCATTTTCCATCTTCAGATCATGCAATTTAACAATTTAAAAACTCTTCCATAGTTTTTCTTTTTACTCTAATGGAATTCTCAACTAAATTCTTTAGGACTCAGGAGGACTAACGTTCTCTTAATAACATCAATGTACTCCTATGCACATTCACTCCCTCGTAGCCACTTAATTTGGTTTTATTATACTAATGAATAAATTTCACAATTATAATAAATGCAATAATAGACACAGGTTCATGAGATGCCAATTCATTGGGTGAGAAACACCCATTAATTAATTCTCTTTTCATATAATTTTGAGGTCATGTTCTTGAAGTTTTTCTTCAGTATTGTCCAATGACATTTGGATTTGATTAATGTATTATAACATAGGGAAGGAAACTAAAGTTCTGCAACAGAAACTATTTGTTTCTAGTTGACACATTCAGACACAAACATCCAATTTGTTCTTTAAATGCTCCAGAGAACTGTGAGTTCAATCACCTTGTTACTGCTGTTTGTACAAGGTGCTTGCTTCTTCTGGGTTTTAGTATTATTCCTGCCCCTTATTCAGTAGAAGCATTAGAAATATTATTAATTATTATGACATACCTCAATACCCTGAAATGGTTGTACAGTCCATAGATTAAGCTCTCCCTAATAAGAGCTGCTTATGTCACTCAAGCGTAAACATGAAAAAGGCCCAAACTCAGGTTTGAATCTACAATATCTTTTTTTTTTTTTGGTTGGGTTTTTTTTTTCTTTTTTTTTGTTGTTGTTAGTTGTGTCTTTTTTTTTGGTCACAGGACACGTTCTTGGCTAGTGAAAAACTATTTGAACATGTACAGTAAAGTTACCGCAGTGTAATTAATGGATTAATCTCTCTCTACTAGGAAATGGAACTGCTACCCTTTTAAAAAAAACACTTTACATTCAATATAGTTAACTATAATTTTAAAATTAAGCAGAAATTGCACTGTTTTGCTGGTCTAAGCTTAAGCTTTCAGCAGTGGTCATATCAGTAAGCGAAGGCTTGCAATAATTATGAGACAAATATTATGTCCACCTTTTTTGGTTTGTTGGTTGGTGGTTTTTTTTGGTTTGGTGTTTTTTTTTTTTTTCCCAATGGCAATTAAACTTTATATTTGGTAAGACTTTGACCAGAATATTGGACCAAGTATCTCCAGAAGTCCATTCTAACCTAAATTATTCTATGGCTTTATACCATGTATCATAATGAACATAGCAACAAAAGAGCCAAGACTCCTAATGTTTCTCGAAGACACTGCAAAATTTTAATCTTAGGAGCTGTCTATTGCCTTCTAACCATTCATTTATCCACTGAGAGCTGAAAGAGGCAGCTTCCCACTAGGCTTGCCAGCTATCTAAGTAGTAAATAGTCCACTAATAAAGCACACTGGCTTCAATATTGGCACACACATGACTCCAGAGTAGACATGTAATATGTCATTTATCCATGATGTAGCTTGGGATATGAAAACAAAGGTGAAATATTAAACATCTGAGGACCTTTCCAATCAACCATGAGACTGACCAGCTGGCTTCTGCTCCTATAGAATTTACCACGGGCAATGCTAGTGATTTTACAAATTACTGTGATTGTCCTTTTTTTTGGTAAGATTATACAAAGTTACTACCTATTATGGTTCTGTAGGGACTGTTTACAAGGCAGGGCACCACCTCTGTGTCGTGTTTGAGCCTCCAGCTGGTGACCTCCTGCTCCACTTCCTTTATGCTGACTCAAGACTTATTTTCAGAGACATGAAAGTCAATTGAGAATTTCTTCAACAGAAAAGGGGTTTTAATAATTATGGAGTCAATAGTTCTTAGTCCTTTCTCTCTATATTCAATGGTCAGATGAGGGGGAGGAGGATGGAGAAGAATTTTAGCATAGTAAGTAACTACTTGTATACGGTCCTTTGAAAATATTAGGGACAGTTACTTCACAGTTCTTCCTATTTGGTTCAAGAGCGAGGCAATCTGATGATCGTGCAATCAAACCACGTTTCCCCATTGTTCTTTCTTCCTGCATCTTAGTATTTTCAAAAGAAATCTGTCCTACAATATATGTTAATCTTCCAGAATGCTAGGTAGAAACTCAACTATAGTCAAAACTCCTTATTCCAGAGAAAGTAGATCAGCTATATGTTGCTATTCCATCAGTCCTGTGGCTATATTCATCAATGAAAACACCAACCACATTGTCTTTCCGCTCTACTGGCAGCAGCACTATGGTAGCAATCCCTCAAAACACACTTAAAGCTGGCCTGCTGACTTAGTCAACATGCATGAACACACAGAGAGGTCCAGCATGAAGGCCTGGGCACATTTAGACCATATCCCTTCATATCAGAATAAGCTCACTGTGACTGCTCCAGCCAGTCCCTCTTGTCACACGTTATAACAGAGCCATAGCAGGAAGAATACAGCTGACACGTTTCCTTTGATGGTACCTGTTCTGTCTGGAAAACAAGACAGGTCTATTCTCCTGCAAGAATGTATCTTATTCCATGTTTCCCCAGTCTTGAGTTTGGTTGAACCTGATGTTCTAAGCTGGCGCCAAACAGCAACAGACAACCTGGAGTCTGCATGTACAGTATTTTTGGCCAGCCAGTCTATGCCATGTTTGAACTGAAAACAGTCATATGTAAACTAAATCATAAACAATTAAAATAATTCACAAATTTAATTTAAAACCCAAGCCCAGAAGATGCAGAAGAATGACATTTAAAATATGAAATGGAAGAAAACTGTAATTTCACAGGACCACAGGATGCTTGGGGTTGGAAGAAACCTCCAGAGATCAGAGAGTCCAACTCCCCTGCCAGAGTAGGACCATAGAATGTAGTGTAGGGTGCACAGGAATGCACCTAGATGGGTCTTGAAAGCCTCGAGAGAAGAAGACTCCACAACCTCTGTGGGGACCATGTTCCAGTGCTCCATGACCCTTACAGTAAATTAGTACATTTGAACTAATAAGTAAGGGGGGGGAAGAAAAAATCCCTCGTTCTGGCTGATTAGTAGCTTTTACAGAGGATTTGAACATTTTTTTCTCTTTAAGGATGTCTTCAGCTAAATGGAACAGTAATCTGCAGCGTCTGCATGTCTAGCTAAGGTCTCCCCTGAGTTGTCCTTTCCAGAGACCAATCAAGAAACAAGACTACTACTTGTAACATTCCCTTTTTCATATCTCCCTTTCCAATATCCAGTAATAAAGGGTTAAGACAAAACAACTGAAAATGAGGTAATGATCTTCCCAAGAACTTTTATATATACATTTACTGCTCCAAAACATGTGATCAAGGGGACAAAAAAAAAAAAGCAGCAAGGGTGCTTTAAAAACCCATAATCTTCTCTAGTAATGTTCAAAATAATTGCAGCAACTTTTCTGTGAAAGAGCTGAAAATCCATTTTCAGCAATAAAGCACACAAATAAATGCCTAACTGTGAATAGCTTTTCACCTCTTTTTCCTCAACAAGTTCTTAGGTAGGCACATAAGAGCTCTGCTGACCATGAATGACCTTGAACATGCAAGCATGAACATGAACATGAACATTAGTCAAGTTCCTGTCTCTTCCACTGTGGACAAATTAGACACAGAACTTGTCATTCTTGGTAAATACTTCTTCTCTGGAGACTTTCAAAACCCACCTGGATGCATTCGTGTTCAGACTACCTGAAGTGCTTTTGGCAGGAGGGTTGGACTCAATGATCTCTGGAGGTCATTTCCAACCTCTAACATTCTGTGATTTTGTGATTTAACTGTAACTCAGCTGGTCCACAGATTTCTTTTTTCTCCTTTATTTTGCCTTGTAGTTTCTTCCTTGTATAATTCAAATTGGTAATAATTAACTGGCCAAAATCACAATTTTCAAAAAGAGGGAGGGGAGTCCAGCACAGTGCAGTGACATCTGTACTCATCTTCTTCCTAAAGCATCAAGTGAATGGCTGGGGAGTGTGGTAGACCAGGAGAGAAGGACTTGGGGGAGTCAGTGGGAAGAAGAAGCTACCTTTGACATCCGGCAAAGCAGAGCACAAGCTTAGGGGCCTTGGCTGACCATATACAATGCAATATGTCACTGTAGACCATGTAAGGCGAGTGTTCATTGTAACAAAAGCAAAAACTAGCAGGAAACAATGGGTTTTGCTTGACAAGTATTGGAGCCTAAGTATTTGGTTACTCCCTGTTGGAGAATTTAACTAGAAAGAGGATGCTTTGCTCTTCCTGTAAAGGATGGGATGGGGGAAGTGTAGGAAATAAAACATTCCTCCTTTCTTTCATGTAATAAGTGAAAGTAAACCCCTTCTTCTGCTGAAACTAACATTGTAAACAGCAGGAAAGAGGAAAGTAATTATTCTGGAAGAAGGTATAATTGGCTTGCAGTGTCCCTGCTTTAATTTTTTGATCTAAATATAATACATGGCCATTCTGAGAAGTTACTTGGCTCTTTGGTAGCACATAGGTTGGCTGATTCTTAAAATACTATTTTAATTCCACAGTATTACAAAGGTAACAATACTATCTGCAGTCTTGAATGTTAATTTATACAAATTTTATACAATAAAATTTCAAAGCTCAATGTTTAGGGAAAAAAGAGCATGGAGAGATGCCTACAAAAGAGTCAACACCTTGGCAGACCTCTTCTCAAATGCTGTGCAAGGCAGCTGAAAGGGGACGACCTTACACCACTCATCCCCACTTCTCTTGAGAAGCAGCAGAAGGAAGTTAGGAGGAAGTTCTTCACAGAGAGAATGATTTGCCATTGGAATGGGCTGCCCAGGGAGGTGGTAGAGTCACCGTCCCTGGGGGTGTTCAGGAAAAGACTGGATGAGGCACTTAGTGCCATGGTTTAGTTGACTGGATAGGGCTGGGTGCTAGGTTGGACTGGATGATCTTGGAGGTCTCTTCCAACCTGGTTGATTCTATTCTATTCTATTCTATTCTAATGACAGCCACTGTGATGTACAGCAAGTATTTACATCATACATCAACCTCAGTGTTTACCAAACACTTTCAAAACCTCATTGATTAGTTTAGGATGTCAGGCTGGACTAGCTGATCCTTGAGGCCCCTTCCAACCTGGTATTCTACGGTCCTGCTAACTCTTGCAGCTATGTATCTGAGTGCTTGTTAGGAGTCTTCAACTCCATCATAAGTCTTCAGAATACTTGGCTTGAAATCATTAAAATTAAGCTTCGCATATTAAAAAAGTGTGTGTAATGAAGTCTTTCACATTCATCCTTTCCCAATAAAACGTTAGCTAAAACAAAGTTCCTCTTGAGCTCTTCTACTACGTCTGTATCCTCATGCAGAAATCTAACCTGTAACTATGGGAATATTCCCCCAGAACAGAGGAAGTCTGCTCTGTTTTATGTAAGAAAAGAGCACTAAAGTGCTGGGTAGAAATCAAAGGAAAGGCATATTTTTTCGAGCAAAGAAATGGAGGTACTTCTATTCTGAGTACTTGTTAACCTTTTACTATTTTCCTGTAATATGGATATTTAATCTAATGATAATATTTGCAACCAATGATTTTCAGAACCAATATATAATGAGTTAATCAAACCCACACAAAAATATGATGGGCCAACTCACTTTATAAAACCACAATCTAAAATCAATTATCCAAAAGATTCCCCACTGCTTATTAACTCAGAAGAGTCATTAGGCTGTTTAGGGTATTAAACACTATTCATACCATGACAGACCTCTGTCAAGTTGCTTTTTAAGTTACCAGGTTTAAGACTGCTATATTTGAATGCACTGGAAAGCACAACTCGCTAACAGTCCATGCTTGGCTCACTCCCACGAAACAATTTCCGACTAAGAGATTATAAACACCATGCAATCCAAATACAGCTGCACAGAACACTAGCAAGGCCATGCAGAGCTGACATACAGTCAGAAGGTTATTGAAGAATACACACGTGGAGTCATACATAGAAGTCATCCAGGTTGGTGTAGTAAAGCTAGGTATTTGTGGAAGGTTAAGAGGCAAACTTGGAACTTTTGGAAGAGCTACATTAGGAAGACTGTTGGTGATGCTCCTGTGAAGAAATAAACAATGTAGGAATACAATAAAAAATAGAATATTTAGAGAACAGTGGGGGAGAACACCTGATTAGACAGAAAGCTATAGGCAGGTGCTTTTTTTCAGATCTTGCAGAAAGCACTTACTTGACAGGTTGCCATGACTCTTGTTCAAGACTTCTGTGAATGGACTGGGCAATTGATGATTCCATGAGATCAATGTAGCGGATGACCATGGGAACAAAAATTTCTTGCAAGTGCTTATGAAACTTCCCATTGCACAAAAAGGCTTTAAAAACAAACAAAACACAAATTAAAATGTTATGCCTTTCCTTACTTAATTTTACTAGAGGAAAGTATCTCTTAAAATATTTTTTAAGTACACAAAAGCATTTTAAGAACAAGATCCAGCCTGTGTAGGAAATACAGTTTAAAAAGATAAACAAAGTGCTCCATGAAGACCTTGTAATACATTTTAAACTTCCACTGTAATAAAAACTGAGCACATACTGAAGTTCTTTGTTGAACCTGAACACTTTTGCATCTTCTTAAAATAATATAGTCAACAGAAGCCTTAGCAATTTTGTTCAATGCTTAGACACCAAGACAGAACAAAAAAAACCTGAACTGAAATCTGAATGTAACTTAAATATTTTTACTCTCCTTATAGCTAAGAAGAAAGGCTGCAGTAAAACATTCCAGCCTCACTAGAATATATTAAAAACATACAGGTATACAACATTTCTTGCAGATTGTTTAATGGAAAAGGGCAATGTGACCATGAGAGTTTGGGGGAGTAAGAACAGTTTATTCATCTGCTTTGTTTCCTCACACAGTTTACTCATCTGCTCTGTGTCCTTGAGAGCTGACAAAGTCCTGAATCCCTGCCTATAGCTACACAGACATTCAGTGAGCTCTTGAACAGAAAAGACATCTTGGTGTACCTATGCGTGTCCATGCACAAAACTCTTGAACACAAGTACCTCCCAGCCAGTGTTCACATGAAACTCAGCCTCATCAAGCTTGCTCTCCTCTGCCCTCTCAACTGCCCGGCAAAATTTTAAGGGATGCTAAGAGCACACTCTCTTTCTGGAAGTTTGTTAATTCTCTAGTGTGATTGTCTCCAAGTTCACAGCAATTTAGTTTTACAGTTATTTAAAGAAGTCCCGAAAAACAGTTGCCTCTAGATCTAAGAAAGCGGATGGGTAACACACCTAAAGGGATTCTCTTGCTTTTCAAAAGAAGTGGAGTTGACTGGTATTACAAGCAGAAAGCACATTACTCAGAAAAGTGTCTATAAGCTGTAGGAAGTTACCTGCTCACTGATGGACTTCCTGCTTGAAGAAAAAATGTATACGCAATGCAAACTGAAGATACTCAATAGCTGAAAATTAGTTTACCATAACTACTGCTTTTGTGTACTCTATGAAATGTTCTTTAAGCAAGTCTTAACTCTTAACACACTAATGTCCTGTCTCACCAAGGGAGTAGATCAGTTTCATGTTTTGAATATGTCTGTGTTCACCCATTAATCCAGCATTATCGTTAAGACCTATAAGAATATTCCCATGTGTACAAGGAAATCACACAGGCAAGCTGAGCCATAGAGTTTTCCCAACTTTCATAGCCATCCTTTGCTTCCACTCATATTCTGTTTTTTTTTCAATTCTCTTGTGGGTTTCTTCTCCCCCTATTTCTGTATCCAGGCTTCTCATTTGATTTGCATGGGTACCACAGCCACAATTTGAGGAGACTTCCTCCTCTTCCTAAGAAAGACTGGAAAAAAACCTGGAAACTATCTCATGAAGTTACAGTCCCTCTTGTTCTGTTACTGCTACAACTCCATATAAAAACAACATATAAAAATAATTTCTGTGGCTTCCAGAAGCTCCTTTGCTTTCCATGAATGATGTCCACCATAAACTGATCCTGGGAGAGACAGAGACTATGGGGAAAATGTGTCATTGAGATTCAGTTCCCCGTTGCTTCTTGCATTGAAAGTGAGAGCTTTTGTGCTGATTGTCTGGACATTATTTTTTTTTTCTTGCATGCAATGATCTGAAAGCAAGAACTATTTTCTTGAAAATGTCTTTGTAAAGTAATGGGAAATCACGTATCAGCCATTTTTATCTAAGGAGGCAAAAGTAATGCAATCAGCTTTCTCTGATTTGCTCGCATGCCTCTCTCATCATAAGAATGTGAAGACTTTGAACTAATATCAACTATGTTACACACAGGGCTGGAGAGATCAGATATATGAAGTTTCATGAAAATAGGCAGCTAGGTAGCAGGCAGAGACTATTAGGGTTTCCACTGAGAAAAAGGCAGCGACATAGACTCATCTCTTATTAAACACTTGAGAATCTACCCTTGAGAGCACCTGTGAGTTCATCACCAACATGCTCCATTATTTACACTGCTCCCAGAACGACTTGTTAACTAGCCAGTTCCAACATAATTAATTGTATATCAGGCACTCAAACCAGTGTTATTTTTCTATATTAAGATATCTTAAAAGTGCAGCATCTGTGATCAGCAATAATAACAGAAGGATTTGGGTATTAAAACAAAAGTTTCACAGTGAACAGCTCATTTGCATTATCATTGAGAAACAAAAGGTGGCTGGTATCAAGCTACATATTCGGCTGATTTTTCAAGGTAATTGAGCTTAAAAACAAGAATACAACTGTGTCAATCAAGTCAATATTACTGATTTACAGCAAATCAGGGCAGGACTAGCATTAATCAGGCAATCACAGTTACCTGAAGGGCTGAGCTTGTAGTTTACTGTTTTCTGAGTACAATGCAGAAATGCTCTGCTCCAAGCCCTACTCTGGGAATTACAGTAATAAAGCCTCATGGGCAGGAGGGTAGCTTCTGTTAGTCCAAAGTCAGAATAAAATTTAAAGAAGTCACAGATAATAAAAGCTGTTCAACTTAAAAAGCTGAATCATTTTCCTAATATTCTGATACCAGTCTTTGAAGGTGAATTAAACTCTTAATACGACTGCGTTTCCACAGAAATCACTCTGTACACTGGTACACACATGAAAGTGCTGTCTTAGATGAACAACCTGGTGAGCATTCTGTTTACTCAGGGCTGAGGACATGGCAGCTCTGATTCACCCATCTGGAGATCCGTGTCAAGGATTACTGCAGGGCAGGGAAAGAACTCAGAGCGCAGCGGTAAGTGATATAGCTGAGTATCATCATCAGACTCATGGCACTCTACCCTGCGATTAGGACTGATCTTGCCAAAAGGTACCACCTATGCATCAAAGCAGATGGGAAACAAGAGATCCTTGAGGTAATGCCACACTTCAAATTCCTCAACTACCACTTGTCTCCACAGCTACATAGTTTAATTCTCCATTGTCTTGTCAATATAGGCACAAGACATGCTCTTCATATGAGCCATCTCATTTTCACACAAACAACAAAATGAAAGCTGATGCTAGGGTAGGGTAATGCACAGAGAATACTAACAGAAAACAGACTACAAGTTATATGTGCAAATTCTTGTATAAAAGCATACACAGGCTGTGGCAGAGCAGGAAGGCAACGCTGTCATTGGTGGTGCTTGCTATTCCATTACCAGCAACAGAAATAGTGGAAAAAATATATCAGACAATTCCTCTTTGAAATCAACAGCCATGGTGATGATGTCCAAGAGGCTAATATTCAAAAATGCCTTTTTTTTTTTTTTTCTTTTTCTAAATCAGCTTAATCACACTGTCTACAGATGTACCTTGGCTGAGTTAAGAGCACGTCCACAGATATTTCACTGAGTAATACTCGATGGGATATGAAGATAATTTGTTAACTTTATAATGCTCCTCAGTTTTTGACTGATTCATGACAATATGCAATGCAATAATGCTGAGCAACTGCACAGTACGTAGTGTCTGTAAGTGATACTTGGAAAGAATATTTGGCCAAGAAAGAAGCAGATTATTCAATACACAACCCCTGAAAGAAACCAAATATACAGACATTTCATAACTAGACATATGCCACTAAAAGATATCTTTGATGTCTGAAATAAAGAGGAATTGATACACCTCTGTCTTAAGGGACTAAAGACCTGATTAATCTGAATAATTAAACTACTACAGAAAGTAAACTGCCCTCTACAGCAGGCCCCTTCACATCATAATTTAGAAGCTCTGTGAGCAAAAAGTAGCACAGTCATTACAGAAAATAAGACGCAATCCTGAGACTCTTTATGAAGAGTTATGTTGTACTAGAAAACTCATTTTCCCCCTCATTGTTAAATGAGCATTGGCTTTAAAGTATTCAGTTTGAATCCTGTATAATGTTTTGTATACTATACAAAATAACACATCTGATGTGGCCACATACCTCTGTGAATAGTAAAGACTTAATCTTCATTATCTCACAGTCTTTGTAATATTATATTTTAGTGATACAGTTATAAAAATAGTCTTATATGTAAGTTGTTTTTTTTTAACGATGTAAATGTCAGATTGTTTCTTTATTGTTAGGAGTTTGTCCATGTCAGGTTTACATGAAAACTGACTCCTGCATTGAAGATTTAGAGCTCATTTAAAGCTCTTGAGAAAGAATAGCACGCAGGTGTCAATCCTCCAAATTTTACTGAAGATTAACCTAATATGCAATATGGTGACCTAACAGTTCTTCATTTGAAAGAAATCTGAAAAGTAATCTCTGATATAGCTGGATAGTGAGAATAACCCAGTGGGATTTCCACCTCTTCATTTCCTAATGAGTTTTTTGATAATGAGAGGTGACTTCGCCAGTCACTGTGGGCTCTATTATGGCTAATTTACTCCACTTCACTCTCCTTGTTAATTATTAACACTAGCCTTTTTATCCTCATGAGACCATATTCCAGTTCTTCCCATTTCAGATTTTTTCTCTAAATCTTTCTTTTTTAAGGTGATAGTTTGAAGAAAAAACGTATCACTTAGAGTAAAGCAGGAATTATTTATTTCATTTTTGATGACTACAAAATTGATTACATAAGCATGGGGAGATCCTTCTAATGTCTTTAGTGCACTTGCAAGGTGAAAAGGCTGTTAATTAGAGAATAACCAATGAGGTATGTTCCACTTGGGAATTGGTTCCTGGTAGAATGGTCACTTGCCACTCGCTAACATATCCACTGATTAAAAGGTGGCTGATTTCTATGGTTGCTTTCCAATAGTTCTAGATTAAAAAAAAAGGTATATTACTTTCCAGGTGGCTTCCATTTGCCCAAAACTGCCACTTACTGTATCTATTACCATTAGGGAATTACTGAAATTGGTACACAGGTGTGACATTTCAAACAGCACTTGTTTTGCATCCCTCAGTTAAGGATTTATAATTTTTCTAACAAATATTTTGATGTGAAAGTTTTCATAAAATGTATTTCCTAAGGCTGTTTCAGTGATTTGGCATTTAATTTTTTAGGAGAAGCAAAGTCAGCAGCCTTTGTCTTTACACATAAGGTCAACTGTTTGTTTCCATTATTTCTCTCATGTTGGAATCAAAGTGCAGAGGAACAAAAATGACACAATAACATTGTCTTTAAAAGGTCCTGAAGAACAGGCAAGGCATCTGAAGACTAGAGGAAAGCCAGTGTCACTCCAGTATTCAAAGAGGTCAAGAAGGAAGACCCAGGAAACTACAGCCCTGTCAGCCTCACCTCCATCCCTGAAAAGATGATGGAACAGCTTGTTCTGAGCATCATCTCAAAAAATGTGGAGGAAAAGAGGGTTATCTGAAGTAGTCAACATAGATTCACCAAGGAAAAGTCATGTCTAATCCGACAGACTTCTATGATGGCATGACAGGATAGCTAGTTGAGGGGAGGGCAGTGGACATTGCCTATGTTGACTTCAACTAGGCTTTCAAAACTGTCTCCCACAGCATCCTCACAGACAAGCTTAGGAACTGTGGGTTAAATTAATGGACAGTGGGGTGGATTGAAAACTGTCTGAAAGATACAGCTCAGGGGGTTGTGGTTAGTGGCAGTCTAACTGGAGGTTCATAACAAGTGTTGTCCCCTAGGGATCATACTGGGTACACTCGTCTTCAACATACACATCAATGACCTGGATGAAGGGATAGAACGTAACTTCAGCAAGTTTGCTGACAACACAGAACTGGAAGGGGTGGTTGACACACCAGAAGGCTGTGCTGACATCCAGCATGACCTGGACAGGCCGGAAGATCAGACAGACAGCAGCCTTATGAAGTCAGCAAGGGCAAGTGTAGAGTACTGCACCTAGGGAGAAATAACCCCATGTATCAGCAGAAGTTAGAGGCGGCCCAGTATAAAATGGTAAATGGACACTTTGTCTAGAAAAGCTTAACTAGAGCAAGGGAGAATGGGAAAAGGTTCCTGCCTTGGCAGTTCCTGTCTTGAAAGAGTTCCTGCCTGACAGAGTGCCTGACAGGACAGGTTCCTGCTGTGACTGGACCATCCCCACTTTTGGATAGCTCCTGTCTTTTGCATGGCTTCTGGTTTTACACCGTCCCTGCCTTTGGATGGTTCTCCCCACTTTTGCACCCTTCTGTGCAAACTTGCAGGCTTGGCAAGCCCTGGGGTCCTTTGAGAGAGCTGCCAGCGGCACCCGGACCAGTCACTCTCGGACCATATCAGCAGCCGACTTCCTGGCTGCCTCCTGAACTGGGAAGACACTAATAGTTTGTCTCTCTCCTGCCACTGCAAAAGCAGCATCGTTCCACGATCATCCCTCTCGTGGATGAACTGCTTGAGACATTTCTGAGTTTGGTGGCTTTGCCATTTGCCTTGGAATTCTGCTGCATGGACGTACACTACTGGATATTGCCTGCAGCGTCCAGAAGGCTGCTCCTGCAGAGGAATCCAGCAAGAGATTCACTGTCGAATGCCTATCTAACCTCTGTGAGTAAGACCTGCTGTTCCCTTAATCTTCTGCTCGGCCTGATTTGATAGTGGGGTAAAGCTGTGTTTATAGCTTAGCCTTTTCCGTTTCCTGACATCCTAAATCTCTAAATTTATCTTTAATATCCTTTTTGGAAGAAATCCCCAAGCAAACTGAATCTGTAAATAAACCAAACTGATTTTGTATATAGTTTGGGGGCAGGGGTTCCAGAAAAATAAAATAATTCCATTTTTATAATTCCCGACTCGGCCACATTAATTCCCTATGTCCATGACAACGACCACGAGCCCACAATGTGCCCTTGCGGGCAGTAAGGTCAGTGGTATCATGTGGAGCAACAATACGAGTGCAGCTAGCAGGTCGAGAGAGGTTCTCATCCTCCTCTACTTTGTCTTGGTGAGGCTTCATCTGGGGTACTGTGTCCACTACTAGGCTTTTCAGTTCAAGAAGGACAGAGGACTGCTTGAAAGTGTACATCAAAAGGCTACAAAGATGATTAGGAGACAAGAAAAGCTCTCAAAGAAAGGCTGAGACACTTTCCACCTGGCTTTTTCACCTCAAGAGCAGAACACTGAGGGGGATCTAATCCATGCTTATAAATACATAAAGAGTGGATGACAGGAGGATGAGAACAGTATTTTTTCAGTAGTACCCAGCAACAGGATAAGAGATAATGGGCACAAACTTGACCACAGGAAGTTTCATCTAAATGTGAGGTAGAACTTATGTTGCAGGTCATGCAGCAATGGAATAGGCTGCCCAGAAAGGTAGTGGAGTCTCTGTCACTGCAGTCAAGCAAAGCCTGCCTGGATGCCTGTGTAGCCTGCTGTAGCTGAACCTGCTCTGATGGCAGTAGTGGGGGTGGGGGGCAATTGGACAAGATGATCTCCAGTGGTCCCTTCCAAACTGTTAAAACTGATGTCACAAATTCCTCTTGTAAGACTGCTACCTCCACAGCTTTCAGAAACAAAGTCACTGTTTTTAGCGCACGTAACATCACAGCTAGAGGTGTGCTTCCTAAACTGACAAGCTCAAATGCTAGGAAAGCACCTAAATGTAGGCTTCAGATTTTTAATCCGGATTATGGATGCTTAGACACCCACTTAAACCAATGCAGAATCTACCTTGCAGGCGTCTAACCTTAGGAGATATGCACCAATAGTGAAAAATTCCTCCACCCTTCTGAGCAGCTTTCTAAACTAAGCTTAAATTACTACCAGCACAGCAACTTTAACCTCTCTGTAGCTGCAGTTTGTCCACAAAACATCAAGACAAAGCATTAATGAATATATTAAAAATAAACTATGGGAAACAGTAACAGACACATTTTCTTTTACTAGAATAGCATGTGAAAACGGAAACTATCAGGAGTACGGCATTTCATGTATTGCTAGATGTGAGGCTATGGAAATGTAATTCATAAAAAGAGACCTCTGAGACTGGATGTTCAGATTCTTTCACTCTGTTCTAAACCACATCCAACATGGTGATTTAACTTTCAACAATCCTGTTTTAAAAATTCAGTCTTAGTTTAGTGGCCCTGTCCATTTGCTCTGTTTCCTCCATGAACTTTGTCATCCATCATGTTACAGTAAATTCTACATTTGCTAGTTGCTCAAGTTCATGATATGGTGCTGTGGCCAACAGGTACTATATTGAGATGACCTATGGATTTCAATAAACACTTGGCAGATAAGGTTAAGAATAAGAGAATGATAAATAATAATATACGCTGCAATGGCAATGTTTCATCATGGAGAAAAGCTCTTGAATACTATTATCTATTTGTTCAGTCAAGCAGTTTCTATATACATAGTGCTGAACTTCTTAAAAGCTATTGAACTTCCAACGAAATGAAAGTAATTTTCCAGGAGGAGTTAAAATTATTTCTTGTATTTATAACAGAAAAACAAAAGTTTGGAATAACTTGAGTAATTCAATAGAAAGAGCATTTGGATCTCCACCTGTTCCATTTTCTCTGATTTAATTCCTTTCACACAAAACATGCCTAGGACATTATCTTTCTTTAAAGATAAATGAAAGCAAGATAACATGGCTATCTCAAATTGCAGTCACCAACTCAAATAACGAAACAACAGACCACATGAAAATAACACTTCGATGTGTTTCTGTCTTACTCCATTCATGCTAAGCCTACAATTCCTTTATAGAAACAACAATCCTGAAAGTAGTTTATATGCAGACTTAGGATGAAATACTAACTATAATTTCATTTAAGCAGTATATAATTGATTTAAAACAAAGCAATTTGTGAATGCTGAATGGTTCTGACATTGTCAGAAGAGGGACTGAAATGGTGCAAGGATAGAGACAAACTCCTCAACTCAGAATATATATATATATGTACACATATACGTATATATATATATACACACACATATACATATATATATGTGTGTGTGTGTGTGTGTATATATATATATGTGTGTGTGTATATATATGACAGGCACTGTCACTTTTATTTTGAGAACTCCACTGTTTAGAAACATATTTATAAGATATAGGTACATTGAAAAATCTTACACACAGTGTAAGTAAAAATCTTAAGACCTTACTGTCATTTCTGAGGGCATTATTCAGCAGCTGGAAAAGTGGGAAGCTGTCCCAGGAATCCGGTGGCTGTGCCTCAAGTGCTGAATCCATATCAACAGAATACAGAGACAAAAACTTCTCTGCATGCTCAGCCAGTAATTCTGGCCACCAAGCAAATGCCTGTAAACATGAAAAAATACAATTACTAAACATGAACCATAAAGCAAAGAGATGTGTTGTATCTGTGGCAAAATACATTTTTAATATGAATACATTTGAATATGAGAACACCAAGTGAAAATGTGAAAATATTCCCTAAAACTTTGCATCAAAAATATAAGTAATCAAACAGATTATGCTGGGAAAGCTGTTATAAACAGAATTAAAATGCAGCACATGAAAATAAAAATAGAAGTATAAATTCAACTCTTTTTGACCAGAAAGCAAAGAATGAGGCCTCACCCTTGAAAAAATCACTGTATATGCTGCTTCTGATTTAATACAATTATAAAGCTGTAAGTTACTAGATTAACTTCTCTTTCAAATAAACTGTTGTGAATGCAAGTGAATGCATTTCACACTGATTTCTTAATTAAAACCAATGGGCTTAGTGTGAAATTTTATTTCTTGAACTCCAGTGCTTTTATTTTTGCTTTAAGGATGTCAGATCCTCAGAGGAAGCCATCTAGTTTTCCTTCCATAAATGCTGCAAATAACAACATGCTGAAATGTACAGTTTTATTTTGTTAAAAATCAAGATTGTTGGGTAACTCTAGTTCAAAGGAAGATATCTGTGAAAAAACAGAGTGCCAGAAAGTGAGGCTAGCTACATCTTTTTCTATCACTTAAATCTAAGCTTTGAGAGGTCAGTATTGAAGCTGAGTACTTCATCGGTAGCTGTATGATCCTGGCGTTAAAGATGAAGTGAGCTTATGACATCAGATGAATAACGCACACTCCTCAGAGCATTTTGCTCAGAGTTTGTGACAACATCTGGCAGTGACAAATATCTACATGGACTACATAACAAAATGTCATCGCTTTCAAATTTATGTCCCTCATTTTGAGTGTCTCGTTTTGAGTATTTTTGCATTACGAGTGTGAGACGTATGTAGCTTAAGCTATACAAGTACTGAGCTCACACAAGTTCAAATAAAGTCACAGAAATCCTCACTTGGATTTCTGAAACGCAGATCCTAGGTAATGTGGAATTGTGGCCGAAAGGCATGAACATCTGGAAAGAGGTGTACAACTATGTTTCTGCATCCTGGACTTTCTGATGACTGCCTGTAGTCCTTTTTGACATGGGAGAAATGGAGAAAAGATGAACTGGCAAGAAGTTTCACAGAAATGCTGAGCACCCTCTGCTATTACTGAGAAGTACTTTGTGCGTTGCAGTGTCAGGGTTGGAAGACGCTGACACCACAGTGAAAAAGACAGATAAGACTTCAAAAAAAATTTGCCAGAAACTTGAAATGGAATAATTTTACTCAAACTGGAAGAAGTTTCTTATAAGTAAATCCTTTCTAAACGGGAGCATATTAAAGGAACCTTACCTTACAAAATAACTAGAAACGAATACCAAAAGATGGAAATAAATGCACACAGGCATTGTCAGGTGTCCCTTTGAGGCAAGCAAAACTATTTTCAAAAAATATTTCCAAAAATTCAAAACAAAGTAAAACCAAACCCAGAAGGCTAGCACATTTCCTTTCCATCTTTTTCCCCCTTTGCAAATCACACTTTGAACCTACATCGAAATTCTGCTGAGAGTTGTTCAGTCATTACAGATAATCTGAAAACAGGCTAAAGGCAGTCAGCAATTGGTGAGACACACTCTACAAGAACAAAAACATTGACCATATTAAAGGCAGACTGAAGTTCTTAGATTCTACAAAGACACACAAATGTGACAAAACAATATGAGAAATCACCAGAACAACATATTCTACATATTTAATGCACATTTCCATGCAATAAATGGTGAAAAATAATGCTTAGTCTATCAGGAATCACATACCTCTCTTCCCTTTGGGAATCCCAGAAATTTGGAAGTGTTATGAATTAAAAAAAAAAACAAACAAACACAAAAACCTAGTATTAAAAACTGTGATATGCTACTTTAGAGATTACTGATCCTTTTTGCCAACTGGACCATCAAAGCACTGCGTATCTACTTTACGCTATGATGTGAAGTCACTATAGTTAGTTCTGCATAGTCCACAGATTTCAGTAAATTGAACATTTAGTACATGAGTGAAGAGGAAAATAATTTGAAAATTGTTTTAATTCTTTTCAAGCAATCTTAGATTAAAAGCTTTTGCTGAATTCATTTTTCTGAAGGCATATGCAATGTATTCACCCTTTGGAAAAATACCACATCTCTGCTACAAATAAGCAGTAATTTTAGAACACAGATGTTTAATTATAAATCATTTGATCTGCTTCTTCTGTGTTCTAGTCCACAGAAATCTAATATTCATACAGCACTGCAGGTCCTCAAAAGACAAAGACAACAACATATACATTTTATTAAGTAATCATTACAGAGTATCACAGTGGCAACAGTAGTGTAGAACAGGACCTCCAGGGAATTAATTTCAAATCACTGAAACAGCTGTTTCTTCAGCATAAGATAAAACATCTATAACAAGTTCACACATGACAGATGTAAGCCAAAACCTAGGTTCCATAGTGTGATAGAAAACCAGATGTTTGGAATGATCATACTTATAACTGTATTACTAAATCATGTTTATCCCTTTGCATACTTTCCCCAAAAATATTTTGATTTTTTGGAGAACATTTTAAAAACAGCATTCTGAACCTTAGAAAACTGTATTTATTAATTAAATGCTAATAATATATACAATTATATGTTTCTGGTCAAGTTTATTTTTTCAATTCCTTGATATAAGTGGCACTATAATTCTAAATATTATGGCTTCTGCAGCATGAAGCAGAAGACTTGCGAATAAGAAACATGAGGTTGTTATACTTTACTACTTCTGCCTTGCAATTCCATTTTTAAAAGTGCAAGTTTAGAAGCAGTACTTTCCCATCAACAGAAGAGCAATATTAATATGATTATTATAACCATCATTATTTTTATGTTAAAAGCAAGATCTACACAGCATTATGAAAACTAGCATTTGGGTATATTTCCTTTCTATTTTCAACAAAGGTGAAAAGTTGGAAGGAACATCTGTATAAGGCTATGAATGTTTTCCGTACCATTTCACCACCTCCAGCACAAAGATGCTTTCTCTACTTTATGCTCTTTAATTTTCCTTTCTAAACTACACTCCATTCAAGCGAATTCAAGTAGAGTTTTATTTCACTTCACTTTTCATAAGCTTGAAGTCTTTTAGTCTTCTGTAAATATGAACTGCCTTAAACATATGTCACAAAGTAAAGCTAAAATGTTTCTTGACAGAATTGCCTCGCATCAGAGAACAAAAAACCTAGGAAACACAATTCTCTACAGCAAATGCAGTTACGGCCTCACCTCTGAATGATGTTCTTCATTTTGCTGCAATACTTCGATACAGAGTTCTCCGAGGTGAAGAACCTCTTCCAGTTTTCTAGTGGGTGGTGCTTGGTTCATGGTCTCTATACAAATATAAAATGCAAACCAAAATCACTTTAGTTACAACTAAGATACAACAGTAAGGCAGAACAATGTCAGAAATGTATGGAAATGGTGCGAAGTCACAATTTTCTAAAGTATAAGTAATTTCACATAAAGGCAATCACGTAATCCAAGTAAATGCAGTTGAATGTTCAGATCACTAAAAACAAAAAATACTTGAATCACAAAAGAATCACTGGTCACGATAAACATTAGCTGATTCAATATGCAAGAAGTAACAGATGCACCAATGTATTAGACGCTCAAATTCTGCAACAAGCAAGTTCTATTTCTCTTCAAGGACAGATATATAAAAGCAGCAGATAGTAAAGCCCTTTTTTGTTATTGTTACTGTCAGTACAATACTGTTCTTACTAGATGACTCATTACCATTATCAGCAAGATTCATGCATTGTGCAGCAGCCAAAAATTCCAAATGTTCCTTCTAAATGAGGCACTGCCTTTTAAGTGCATTTAAAAAATAAGAAAAATACAAACCAAACTAATTATCCAAATAACTATTTTTCTACCTGCTGTTCAGCAATAAAAGTGAATCTGCATTCTTTTCAGTATTATATTGAAAGTAGCACTATAAAATAGTTACAGCAGAATTGACAGAAGCCTACCAAAAACACCATGACACAGGCAGAGTTAAAAAAAGAAAGCAAACAAAGGTAAAACAAATAACTGAAATTCTTACAGAGCAATTAAACTCAGTTTAGTTTTAAAACTACAAAAAAAAAAAAAAACAAACAAACAACAAAAAGTGATAGGACTAGATCCATAGAAGAGCCATGAGAGATAAGGGAAGAGAACAACTGACATTTTTTGCAACTGTAGTTTAATCAGTGAAAAAAAAAAATCTGTCCAACTACATAATTTGTATCATTAGGAATAACCAGTATTAGCTGTAATGGAAACTGTATTGTACAACAGAATCATATATACAGCATGATTCACAAACCTGGTCACATTAGCTAGGTTTGCAAAGAATTTACATGGTTAACAACACAAGGTGAGTGAGGCTCTTAGGAGTCCTGTTCTCATTTTCTGTGAATGTTCCTAGATCACATGAAGAGCAAACCACATGAATACACATCTTCATATGTAGGAAATCCTTCTGACATTCCTTCCCACTTTATGCATTCATCATGACACAGAATATTGGCAGATTAATTATAAAACTTACATAAACTCCTTTGTTTCAGTTAAGAATATCAAATTGCATGCACTAAACTTTTTTATTAAGCATTTAATGCTTAATATTTCTGGCAAGTCAAAATGACTTTCCAGATATTTCAAAAAGCAGGTCAGCTTGTCCAGTCCTTCATCAGTAACACAGTGATCCATAGTACCGTGGTGAAATATATTGTTTTAATGTGATTTTTGAAGAAACACTGGATTAGAACCTCCAGCAAACAGATTTAAAGGAGACTAAAATCCCACATTTTTTTCTCCATGCAAAAACCGAAGCCGGCAAATTGGAGTTACTGAAGTAACTAAAAAAATCCCACATTTCAAATCTTTATTAGACTAGACCACAGAAGCAGATATGCTGAATCAGTCTATCTCAGGAAAGAATTATTGTTTCGATATGGACCAAGCACAAACCTCATATTATTTGGTTGATAAAGACTACTATTAGATTCATACTTAAACAGAAGTTTCTATGCTTATACTGGACTGAATCTGCAGTTTCCACTAGTGGTCAGTGTCTTCCCCTCCCTGAATATACAGCAAGTACAATTTACATAGCTGATACATCACTATCAGTATCACTGATGTTAATGAGTCTTCAGAAGAAACCAGGGATATTAATACAGTGCACGACTGGCACATCTGATTTCAGTGTAAACAACTCATTTTATTACAAACTCAGCCTGATCTTCATAGACCTTACTATTAGCCAAGTAAACAAAATAATTGCATTCATAATTGCATTTATTCCTAATGAAATGAAAAAACTTGTAAACTATTAAAGAACTGTATCCTAGAAAGGCTCCTCTAAATTAGTAAGAAAGCAATCCTGAATGTTGTATTGAAACTGATGCATTTTTGCACTGGAGTAGTCCACTTATTGCACACGTGGACTAAGCTCAAGACAGTCTAAAAATGGCTACTGAACAGACATTATCAGTATGGAGAGCAGGAGAAAGATCACAGATTTACTATTTAACTGTGAGATTATCCAGAACGACCACTGTGATGAGATCATAATGAACAGAAACATGGTCTAAGAGAAATATCAACTCCATTGAGCAGTACTGGTTATCTGGTTTTGATCATAAATTTTATTGAAAGGGAAAGATTTCTGAATTTCAACCAGGAATGGTTGAAATGGAGAGTCGTGTTTTGTTTATTTGCAAGACAGAATAAGCCTAATAAAATGAAAGATGAAAGATGTGATCCTACACAGGCATCGTGGGAATACAGTGTTGCCACAGTGGGAATATGTGGAAAGAAAATCTACTTATGATCAGAGATGATGTTAGCATAAAAATTGATCAGTCATGATAAATTATTTAAGCCAGAGATTACAAGAATTTTAGCTGCTATGGGACTAATGTTCAAGAATAGTTTTTTTCAACACTATTAGTTTGTTATGGAGGAGAAGAAGGACAAAACCTGTAAACTTCCACTTGAGGTGAGCATGCCACGTTTCTGTCTCGGCAGCAATAACTAAAGATATGAGACAGATTTAGGCACAATGAATCTCAGTTTCAAGTTTGCATGAAATTCCCCGTGTTATTTACCATTCACTAGTTTACTCTGGAATTACTTACTTGCTAAAAATATGCAAAATACTCTTACAGCTTTCAAACGTTTTAAAAATCACTGGTTTCCTGTAAGATTCAGTGATAAGTTAAGGAGGCAGAGAACTGCTTTCACTTTGCATCCTTGGACAAACCTCACTAATTTTGTTGTCATTTACTTAATCACAGAAGAATCAGTACATGCAGCTTGATTTGGACTATGTGTGATTCCTACATTTTACTCAGGCTTTGTCTAAAGTTTGCTTTTCCATCCTGGTAAGTTGTTACATAAGCTAGTCTTTTTTTCTCTATGTAACTTACGATCTTTCCAACATCTAGTGAATATGTGTTATGGATAACCACAGGTGTATAAACATGGGGCTACACAGTAACTTGATAGAAAAATAATGAAATACTAGCTAATATTTAAAAAGCCCCAACAAACCAAAACAAAGAGTATATTTGAAATATGAGTACTAAGAAATTGTTATCTGGAAGTTTTAGAACTTTAAAAACACCTGCACAAAATATTCTGCTTGTCTTAGGTGTAAAAAAAAAATTACAGGAATGAAAATCAGTGCTGTCAGTTTTCATTATATTCATGATATTTTTCTCCCCACAACTACTAAGAGTTGTTAAAATGTGTTTACACTGCTCAAACTAACAAGTTGCAGCAGGAGTCGAGTCAGTAAATATGCTGCTTGACATCTCTTAGAAAACAAACAGAAAAAGCCATCAATCATCTGTTTTGAGCTTCGCATTCTGCCAAAATGAAAAAGCAAGGCAGGCTTTGCAAATAATGGATGCTCTCTCAAGTATGCATTAACAGGGAGTCATGCAGGTTTCAAGAAAATACCGTTAAATGAGTTAACTGTCTAAAATGCTACTGAAATGAAAAGGTGACTGCTTCATGGACTGATGGAGCCTAGGGCCACAAGGGACTGTCAGATCATCCCATCTGACCTCCTTTATCACACAGGTCAGAGAACTTCTCCCCATTCCTCTTTGCCTGAGCCCACTGGGATGTTTAAAATTGAACTTCAGCTTGTTTTTCCAAAGGGAAGTTTATTCCTAAAGACAAATGTACAATTCGCCTCTTTCTTTTTCTCCACAACATGCTAGCTGTTAAACATGGGTGTTTAATTTCTCACTGGCATTTCCTGAGCACAGGAAACTGCTGATTAAGGAGGTGATTCTCCTTCTCAGGTATGAATACAGTATAGCTAGGAAGTATCTGTCTCTGTCCTGCTAGTTTCCCCACTACAGCACAGTATATCTCCCACATTTGTTTTCCCTGTTCAGTATTTCATCCTTCTTTCATCAAACAAACACCCAGCTGAATACTAAGGAGAGCAAATCTGTCTCCAGACCTGAAGGTGTCCAACAGGTCAATGGCAATACTAGAAAATACTAGAATAAAGGCAAATATATTGAGAGACAGGGAGTTCACAACCTCAGTGGGCCTATGGGTATCTTTATATCCAGACAGCTAGATGGGGCTGGAGACTTATATGCTGATGTTGCAGCCTAAGATTTGGTCCAGATCATTTTATGTCAAACTGTGACAGAAAATAAAGTTTGCATTTTGACCTTTCACGTAACACAACTGGCATTTATTTTAATTTTCGTTGCTATTGTTGCTCTGGTTACTGGCAACACTCAGCTTGTGTGCTATTTAAAATTAATGTTACCAGCATTAAGACCTGGAGAAAGTGCAAAATGACTTACTAATGCATGTGTCTGACCACCAACTAATTTGTTTCAATGCATGAGCCAGAAGTAGACTCAGAAGAGGGCAGACAATATATGGCTGCCAAACTCCTTGCAGCATGTGCTGCACTCACAGCAGTGCACAGCCTGAGCAAATTTTGGAGTTTCTGAAGGCATGTTACCTGTTTGGATGTTCTGCAATGTGCTTTTTCCCAAACCCAATTGTAGTCCATGGAGCCTAAATGATATACCCTTTATCATATGTCAACTCTCTTGCCAAGGAATACATCCTATTCAATCCAAACAGGCACATACTGTTGCAGAGGGGATGAAGAGAAGCCCTGCAGGCCATAATATAATTTGCTAATAAAGATATATCATTATTTGAGCTGTATAGAGCCTACTCTGCTCCAGTAAGGTGCATCAATTCAAACTTTTTGATAAATGAAAGCAGCAAAGCTGCTTCTAGACTTGTATCAAAAGCAGTACAATCATCACTACAATGGAGCTAATATATGTTACTAGACCTGAACTGACTCTGCAGAGTTGATCCATAACTAGGATAATCCACCCACAAATAACCTCAATTTGGCTGTGGTGGATTTTCTGGCAAATTCTCATGAAAAAGTAAGGGATGGTCACTTGGGAGAATATCTTATTCTGATTAAAAATAATTCTAGCTTTATATAAATAAGAGAATTTAGCTTTAATTATAAAGCTGAAAACAGTCTTTCCATAGATACTTTCTAAGAATTCAATAGGATTCTGAGTTCTGGAGCTAAAAAAAAACAACCAACCAAAAAAACCCAACAAAACCCCACACAAGCAAGCAACCCCAAACCCTACAAAAATTACTGTTATCACCTATGTACAGAGAAATTATGAAATGTGTGTAATGTTCACATCCCCTAGTCTATAATCTATAACATTATAAAGTGCATGACACTACAATGTTCTAAGTTTTTAAGAAATTGGAATTCAAAGTATTCAATGGAATTACCTTTGTGGGACAATCACAGGTAAGGTAAAAGCAAAAGAGTAAAAGGCAAAGATTAATGGAAATCTCAACTTTAAATTGCTGATCAAAGGAACTTCATTTAGATTCTCTGTATTCTCTTTTTGGCAACACAGTTATGAGCAGTTGGTATTTTCTTCCTTTCCCTCACTTTTAATATCTTTTATTCGTGAAAGACTAATGTTCTCAGCATTTGCTGTTCCTGTGGTCTAAGAGTTAGAGGTAATAAACATGGCAAACTGAAGGGCTCCATAAATGAAGGGACTTGAGTGACTGACACAGTAGACTGAGAGAAAATTGGCACTTGAAAAGTGCAGGCTTAGTAATAAGTGGTTGTGGAGTTGTTTTAGTTTTTTTTGAATCTAATATTTTTTGGGAGTTACTGAAAGTCAACAACAACAAATCTAATGCCATTGGGTAAGGAGGAGGGAAGAGTGATGCCATCAATTATTAACTTTCAAACAAATGTTGAAGAAATCACAAAATACATACAATGACTAGAAAACAGGAAAAAAAAGTAATAGATTTGCAGAGAGAAGACTCACTAGGCTTGTACAGTAGCCTTTTATTTGATAGGGTATTTTCTTACAAAAGAAATTCAGTAGATCTCATCTATTCTGACTTGAATAAAGCCTTTGATACTGTGCCTCATGGCAAAACTAGCAGTTAAGCTGAAGAAAATGAGGAATAAGAGAGAAATTATATGTTGGATAAAGAAGCTGCCTCAGGAGAAAGACAACAGGTAGCCCTAAGAAATGGCAGTGAAAGGTTTCTTGAGGAAAACCTTGAATATTCATCTTAAGGCTGACTTTCCTTGGTAGTTTCACCAGTAACTTCAGAATGAATATTAGGAATGCACTGATAACCATGTTGTAAGACACTGGCAACAGATAGTAGAGTCAAAATGAAGTAACGTGAATTGAGTGATTCCAAAGCATGGGAAAAGTAAAATAAAATGTAATGCTTTGAAAAGGAAGGTAATACATGTTGCCTCATGAACAGCAATAAATATAAATAAGCCAGAAACTTGTCAGCTGGAAAGGACCAAAACTTTGAAACTCATCAACGTTCAAGAAAGTGGAATTCAACCTTTAACAAAGAAAGGTGCCTAAGATGAAATGAAGAAGGGACAGCTAAAAACCTGAGACATGATGATGAAAGTCTAAGTTGGAGTATTCAAAGAATTGCCTAAAATTGCAGGGAAGTATTAGAGATATAAGACAAAGTTAGCTAATTCCTAGCTAAAACCTAGGAATTAATTTGACTGTAAGGTGATTCCTACACCCATAAACCAAACAGGGTTTGGAACGGCTGTCACATGAGTTAAATAGAGAGTGGAAAATGCAAAAAGCAGTGACAAAGACTGACTCAGACCAGGTTCTTTTTCAGATTTCTGTTTCAAAACTGAAACCAGGGATATTTGCTCATATCCTATTCTTTCGATTTAATTGCACAACAAACAAAGAAGGTGCTATGCCACTGTGCAACTCCTTCATTTCTGTTTGTTCAGTGAAATGAACATGCAGGGAGAGCTTTAATCAAGTCCTCTCCAGGTACAATGACTCTCTCCACTTGCTTCTCAATTTCAATAATGTTTGTAGTGTTCTTCTTTTTAAGTCAGATAGATGCTTCTGAGCCTTGAGGACATTTACATACTACCCTTCTTTTGGACACTTGTATGTAATGAGTATATTAGCGATCAATGTCCTTTAAAAACCAGCGAACTGTTGAGTTGCTCCTGACCTTCTGTTACATGAAGTTAACAGTTACTCAGCCTTTGGTAGTCTGTTTTATAGAAAGAAATACTGGAATGACAACTGTGACTTGTCTTTCAGCAATTGTGCACTATACAGTAACTATCTGCTCTGATTTTAATTGAATTTATTTTCTTTACTTTTGTTAAAATTGATTGACAGAAGGAGCTCAGTATATCTCCCCCTTTACTCTGCTCTTGTCAGACCCCAGCTGGAGAATGGTTTACAGTTCTGGAGCCCCCAACACAAGAAGGACATTGAACTGCTGGAGCGAGTCCAGAGGAGGGCCACAAAGATGACCAGAGGACTGGAGCAGCTCAGCTATGAGTTGGGGTTCCACAGCCTGGAGAAGAGAAGGCTTTGAGGAGACCTTATAGTGGCCTTCCAGTATCTGAAGGGAACCTACAGGAAAGCTGGGGAGGGATTATTTACAACATTTTGTAATGACAAGATGTTCTGGTAGGGCATAAATCCTGTCAGGCCAGTTTAACCCTTGCTTTCCTCCTCCTGTTTTGTGGGTCCAGGAGTGGAGTCACACACGCAAACAATAAGGGTTTGGCGCCAGCAAAGAGGGGCTTAGCACCACGTGTCAGGTGTCTTATGCTGCTCTCAATGTGCCTGCATGGTCAAAGGGGGCATGAAGCTTTGAATTCATTGGCCAGAACAACGGTGCTAGTGCCTGTTGGCCAGTTTGATTTACAAAATGAAGTATTTAAAGGGGGATGATGTAGAAAACTGTGCCTTTCTGCATTCAGCCTGTCTGCATGAAGCCGTCCTGCCTCTCATTGTTTGCAGCTCGTTAAAGGCAGCCACGTGTATGCAGCTCACACCTGCCATCTTAGCAGCAACTCAGCTCTCCTTCCCTCTGCCTGGAATATTTTGTATTTTACCCTGGGATCATTAGCATGAGTTTGAAAGTGTCTGATACAGGAGACTTACTCAGGGACCAAAAGCATCATGAGTACATATGCTGGAGTGAACTCCAAGACTCCACAACCATAATTAGAATTTTTCCTGGTTTTGCATTACTATTTTCCAAGTTCTGACTGTTTAAACTATTAAATTCTGTGCAATTACCTCTTGTTGCCTGAAAATCCAAAGAATTTCATGGAATTCTCTCTATTTTAAAATATTAATTAAAAAAATATTAATACAGAAATTAATATTCATGATTCATAACCAGGTATTAATTTCCAATACACAGGATGAGGGGTAATGGGTTTAAACTGGAAGAGAGATTTAAACTAGATGTTAGGAAGAAATTCTTCACAGTGAGGGTGGTGAAACACTGGAACATGTTGCTCAGGGAGGTTGTGGATGCTCCCTTCATGGAGGTGTTCGAGGCTAGGTTGGATGAGGGCCTTGAGCAACCTGTTCTAGTGGGAAGTGTCCCTGCCTATGGCAGGAGGTTGGAACTGGATGATCTTTGACATCCCTTCCAACCTACACCATTCTATGATTCTATACTCAGTTATTACAGACTTTCAGAAGTTAAAAGACAACTACCTAACAATTCAAACCTTTACACTCTATAGCCTCAGAAATTAGTATCTACAGATGATAAAACCTGCTCTGTTTGCTTCACACACATTTACCACTTTAATCCCTTACCCTGTAATGCCATTGTGCTGAAAAATGTATTAAATTTCAAATGATTTTAAATGGGAAAGCCCAGTCATTGTGAGAAGAAATAAATAAAATATTTTAATCCTTTCTCTGTGTGTAAATTGACATGTCTAAAATATAAGTAACCCCTCTCAACTCTATATGAGGAAGGCCATCTTTTCTGAAGAAGAGATAATACATGAGAGAAGTATGCACATTTCTATAAGCTGTTCACTGGAAACTATATAAAATGCATCTGAAGAATGCTCTTTGTCTCTAGCCTTAGCATCCGGCAGGTCCAGTTACGTTCAAGTCTATGAGAAGAGTTAACTCAAGTAATTTCCTGAATAAGATAGAAAAACATACCATACAAATAATAATCGACAAAGTACTTCCAGTTAGTGGAATCTCAAAGGCAGCATATACTGAAATGAAAATCTACTGATGCTGTGATCATCTCCTTGCTGCAAACTACAAGAATTCTCAAACATAGTTCAAAATTATAATTGTAGCCTTGCTGCTCTTCTCTTCATAATGGCAATTATACTGACTGAATAGGTTAGCTACTTCATGAGAATTTCAGCTGTATGTGTCATAAGGAATGACGTGCTGAACCTTGTGTAACTGTCAAATGTGGTTTTCACTGAGAAAAAGCTCTTCTATATTCATAATAATACAGTGACATGGGAGTGCTAAATAAAATGTCATCCTGACAGCAAACAAATCCTGTTGATGCAAGTATCTGCCATTAAGAAAGTAACCACTGTCTTCTGGGAAAGCATTCAGAGTCGTGCTGAATTGAGACTGTGGAAATGAGAGCACTTGGGGAATAGACCCGGGAACCTGGCAACCACACTGCTGAAGAAGGATCCTCGCAACAAAAAGAATCTGCATGTTCACCTCTGTATTACCTAACAAGGACACTCCTGCAATTCAAGTTCATTATTCTGTACATAATGCAGAAGTTAAAGGATAAATAAGAGTTATCAAGAAATAGTTCTTCCCTGTTTTTTCTTGAAAATATGTGCTGTGAAGTGGCCTAGCTGGCCACAGAACAGGAAGACAATTTGATTTACCATGCTTTGAGACTAAGCTCATCTACAATAAGCAGATATGTGTGTTAAATGAAGATTCGTGAAGTTGGCCTGACGAAGAGCTAAAGGAGGAAGTCTTCTGAAGATAAGAAAAACCTGTTTTGGCTAAAACTCATGGTATAAAACTCATGAGAGGGACATCTCAGCATGTGTTCCTCTTACATCAGGAAGCATGTGTGCCACTGGCAATGGTACCAGGGTCAACAAGTGGGGGAGCAGCATAAGCCAGAGCCAGCAACAGCACCACTGCCAGCTGCAGCAAAAGCTAACAGACACTTTGCTAGTATTTTTCACTTGTTTACTGGTTAAAGAAGCCGTTCCTCCAAAAAATGGATGACCTTTCTCCCTTCAAGTCCCTCCTTGGCAAGGAGTTCCATTCTGAAATACTTTTATGCAGCCTTTAGTCACCATCCCAGCCTCTCATGACAGGTGGAAAACGATTTCATTCTGAGAACACTACCAAAATCTTCATAAATAAATTCAGCGGTCCCATTAATAAATGGATACCATTTTTGCTGACGACTATGAAATTACATTTCTCTAAATACACAAACTAATTTTGAATTTAACAAGCAAACCTTTCTGCATCCTTTAGTTTCAGCTCTTTTACACAAACTACAATGGTGTTATAATCCAAAGAATAAAATTATCTACCTTCCTAATAAATATGCACACCGTAGTTGAGTATCAATACAGATAAAGAATGTATGGACATCAAAATGAATTTTAACATTCACACATGTTCTGGTAGGTATCTTGTATTGTTGAAATCAACAAAAATACTAAAACAATAGAAACAACACACTACATATGCAATACATGCAGACATACACACAAATAATAATCACCTGAGTCCTTTTCCACTGTTGCTAAATAGAAAACAAAAAAGAGAAGAAAAGCATCATTACATGAATATTACTATTTTAATTCAATTAGAGAAGAATGAGTACCAAATAATGAGTTAAAATCTTCTTAAACACTCTCACAAGTGATGAGTTTTGTCAGTTGAGGAAGAAATGGTGCATGTTTTTAGGTTGTATATTTATATTATACTAGTCCTATATTTACATTTTGGCTCACTGGCTGAGTTTGTATCCATATTGTGTCTAGAAATTTAAAAATGTAAGTGACAGTAAAAAAATTCAGGGAAGTACGAATATAATAATATTATTTTTGTTAGACCCTTCTTTGCATCTCAACTTTTTCAGTAGTTACTGTTTGTCTATAGTTGACATCATGCATTTTGACTGACTGGTATGATGTGGTTCATTGAAGACATATTTACAGAACAAGACAAAAATCCCTGAAATTACAGCTTAATTTGAAGACATCAGTAATAAGGATAATGACTGTTTGCTTTCTGTATGCAAACTGAAGAGTAAGCAATTAATGCAAACATTAACATGAATTAATTTCAACAGAAGAATGTCATTTCAGTGCAGGGATAAAATACTGCTTCCATAAACCTAAAGAAGCAGAATAACACATATATTGGTAAAAAGCTAGGGTATTTGTAATGACCAGAGTACAAAGAGAGACAGGTGTCATTGCTACTACAAACCAATGTGTTTAATTTTCTGATGTTATGATGCCAGAGCCCTTCATTTTGACATAGTAGTCTATTCTCAGAAAAACCTACTCAACCTATTTCTCATGGAGATACTAGACTCATTTTCAATTATCTGCTGTGCTTTGGGATTGCACTTACATGAGCATACAGCTACTTACAGAAATCTAGTCATGTTTCAACCAAAAGAGAATACACCCAAAAAGAAACATGCAGGTCAAAACAGGCCATGGGATGCAAGGCAGTTTTATGTGCTATTCCAAGTTACTACCGTGGTAAGAGTGTGCACATTTTGAAGTGGAAAATTTGCTCCTTGCAGCAGAACTGCCATCATCGGACACGGACACAGTTAAAAATCTTGGGCAAAGATGTATTTACATCACTGTAAAAAAACTTTTTCAATCCAATTTAGTGTCAGTGACTGATATCTTTTGCATGTTTTTGTCACCTTTTAAAAAAGGTTTGCTAAAAGACTGAAATACTGAACATGTAAAACATCTCCTTTATGAATTCAGAAAGACAAAAACTAGAGAAAACTGTTATTTTTGCCTTTTGCATTTTCCAGAACAGATTTAATATTCATCCGTTTTTTCTTTAACGCAACATGATATCATAATTAATTATGATAAAATGGTTTCTAAGATGGTTTCATGTTGTTACTCCCATGATATAATACTGGTTGCTATAGTGATAAGATAGGTTTTTTTGTTAATCACTTCTGAGATTGTTTAACTCATGTTTTTCAGGTAATTTGAGCAGAAATGGAAAGAAGTAAAAAAGGTGGCTCTCTAATGTGGCTAAATATATGAGGCTTTATCATTTTGCTGCTATGATAACTCCATTTCTTCTAGTGTATTGCTAAAAACATGTAATAAAAAGACTGTAAGATGTATAAAAAAATGTATTTTTTAAAAGTGGGATTCACTGTTCATGTATTTTATGCTACTTGACTCTGCCTCCAAAAATCCAGTTATATAGATGTGAACACTCTTTTTGACTCCTCAATATACCCACATAAGTATCTCAAGCTTTCTGCAATTTAGAGAGAATAGCAGATGTATCTCAACAAGGCATTTGACTATTATGATGTCCTTTTTCTTCTAATTAAGGTTTACAAATAGAAAAAACTACATAGTATATCCTAGACACTTTTTTGGGGAGTATAATTATACTTAATTCCTTTATATAATTTCTAGAAGATACCTGAATTCCAGAAAACCTTCTGTTTAGCATCGAATCCAGTATTTTGTCCCGTTAATTTATTCAGAAAGCCAGGATGTAAGTAAGGTTAAAAGAATCAGATTATTTTGACAGCACAACAACAAAAAAAACCCCACAGACCCCAAACCCAACACTTATCTGCCTTACAAGTACATCAGAAAACCATCTATACCTAGAGTTTTCATGTTTCAAGGTACTGTCACTGCTGTTAGGGAAAGAATTTCCTACTAGTATTTTAATTAATAGAAATAGTTTGAGAAATAAAAAATAACTCCAAAGCAACCTTTTAGTTTTATGGAAGACTCAAAAGTAAGAACAAAGAGCAACTTAAATTAAGAAGTCCTAGTCTACCATTCAAACAGGGTCCCAGGAGGCATATTAAAGCAATGAATAGGAAAAAGCTCCCTAGTTCACCAGCTGAGATTTTAATGAGACATTTCCTCTCGCTGTGGAAAGGGTTTGTTCTGGAAAGGAAAAAGGCAGCTGACAGAATATTCAGTTAATAGGCATTGTTGGCTTTTACAGCCACTTTGGCAGCTGATTATTGTACTAACCTTCTATTTTGGCATATTCTGTAAGTCGAGTGTAATTGATCAAGGCAGCCTTCTCCAGACATTTTCTAACCACCTTCTTCACCTCTTCTGCTGGTATGGGAGTGGCAATATCTTTCATTAAAACCTGTACCAGAGAGAATGATATCACTTGGTTATAGTAATTACTGAAATCCTTAGGGAAAAGGAAAAACCTATTCTAAAGTTACTATGGATCTGATAATGATTAAAGGCAGAAATCAAAAAAGAACTATTTCAGTTGGTAGAACTAATTGTCTTTGAAGGTTTCTTTTCAACTCTAACTTGGCTGCCTATATGGTATTTATATACAATACCCATATTATTCAGCACAGAATCATAGAATCAACCAGGTTGGAAGAGATTTCCAAGATCATCCAGTCCAACCTATAACCCAGCCCTAACCAATCAACTCGACCATGGCACTAAGTGACTCAACCAGGATTTTCTTGAACATCTCCAGGGATACTGATCCACCACCTCCCTGGGCAGCCCATTCCAATGGCAAATCACTCTCTCTGGGAAGAACTTCCTCCCAACATCCAGCCTATACCACCCTTGGCACAACTTGAGACTGCATCCCCTTTTTCTGTTGCTGATTGCCTGGGAGAGGAGTGCAACCCCCACCTGGCCACAGTCTCCCTTCAGGTAGCATCTTGCAGTATGCCAGCCAGTCTTTACACAGTGGTGCCAAGGTCAAGGCCAATATAACAAGAACACAGACAGGCTGCATCGTGATGTCCATTAAAGATGTGTATGTGGAAATCTTGGTTCTTATCTGTGGAAAAGCTTCCATTACTGCATAACCACTGACTATTCAAGAATGAACTAAACAACAACATCAGAGCTAGCTAATACTGACTCAATTTTTTCCTTCACAAACTTATTCAAACACAACTTGGCCTTGCTCTGAAAAATGGTCAGCTTATAGTAGGCAAGGAAAAGATTCAATTTCTTGCAAAATATTTTATTATGGATGAGTAGAAGAACAGATCATATAAAGCTTTTCAAAACCTGCCAGTTTCTAAAGCTTATTAATTTTTAAAACATAGGACTCTGATAAAATGAAACACTTATTGCAAATGAGGTAAACTGAGAATATATATCCTCTTTATATATGAGCAACATTATATACTCTGCATTACTATGAAAAAGATGGAGTAAATATTGTTAAAGCATATTTTTCTTGCATTTTTACTTCAGTGCTATACTACATTAACTTTCAATGGGTAGGTAAAAATATTTTACGGTAAATAACGAAATTTCAGATGACTCACATCCTTTTAAAAATGCTTCTCCACTGGATTCCCAGACAAGCTACAGTCCTATAAAACATATCTCAAAATTACTGTTAAAGGGAGTGAGCAAGAGATATGGCGTGGATAAGGATATGGGAGAAGATAAACCTAGTTCAGCAACTGAGAAGCTAGTAGGAAAACATTGTTGCGAAGTTAGACCTCTCTACTTTTATGCACATATGACATTGTCTGCCTTTGCTAATTGCTTCTTTTTAATTAACAACATTAACAACATTATTGATAAGTGAAAACACAGTACTCGAACCTTTTTCTGATTTTTCTTCAAAAATTTCAAAGACAGGTAAAAAGTATTTCTAACCCAGTCTACATCCACAAATATAAGAACGCACATTCACTCCCAATGGAGTGAATGACACTGACAATGGCATTGTTTCAGCACCACAGTACCATTGCTGTTTTTAACAGCAGGAAATAAGAAATGATGTGTATAAAAAATGCTGTGTACAGCAGGAGTAGAGAGGAGATTGTTCTTTTGTACTTGGCTCTGGTGAGTGTTGTGGTGGGCTTGATAGGCCAAAACTGGGTTTATCCATGCCCTGGCTTGCCCAGGCATGTTTTCCTGCTTTCTCCCTTCTGCTGTGGGGAGAAGCAACTGCGGGAAAGAGGACTCTGGCTTGTCCAGACATGTCCCCCTGCTTCTGTGCTGGGGGAAGCAATTTTAGGAAAGGAAAACGAAAGGCTTGGCTTCAACTAATATGGTCAAGATTGGAAAAGTGCCATTCTGATTGGCTAATCTATGTCCAAAGCCCATTAGTCTTGGGTGGCGTTGATAAAAAGGGATAAGCAGGCAGCACGGCATGCTCTGCTGCCTCATTGCATCCTGCCTGCCCCTCTGCAAGGCTTCTGCTGAATCGGGAATCAAGAGGATACAGGTCAGAGACTATGCTATAGACTCCCAGCTTCTTGAGAAAAAACACTGGGAAACTCCAAAGCCTCTAGCAGCTTTGAGACTGCTGACAGCAACCCCTCCATGTGCTTTGGGTACTGTCTGATACTATTTTGAGAGTAAATATTTAAAAGCCTCTTCTAATTCATTAATTGCCTTCTGCCATAAGCAGAAAGGATCTTCTTGTGTCCTCTAGTGGATACATGATATAATCAACTGCAAGAATCTTCTCTTCCAGTATAAAGTTTGCATTTGCCACTTTAAGAAATAAGTGTTCTAGTTCTACCTGTTTCCTGCGTGTATAAATTTCCAAACTGTGCACTTTTTTGAACCTTGTGAATAAGTTTTCTGGTGAGTTTTAATGTTAATAAACAGTTTTCATAGCTATTAACAAACTTTGCCTGGATATCAAAATTAATACAGATTATTCATTTTGCATAATAGGTCACAGTGAGGCTGTTGAGTACTGTGTTCAATTTTGAGCACCTCAATACAAAAGAGATGCCGAGGTGCGGGAGAAAGTGCAGAGGAGGGCAATGAAGCTGGTGAAGGGCCTAGGGAACAAATGTTATGAGGAGTGACTGAAGATGCTGGGGCTGTTTAGTTTGAAAAAAAGGAGGCTGAAGGGAGACCTCATCAATGTCCACACCTATGTGAAAGGACGTTGTGCAGAGGTTTGTGCTGGTCTCTTCCCACAGGCAATGACTGAACAAGAGGGAATGGCCTCAAGCTGCAACTGTGTAGGTTCAGACTGGATATTAGGAAACATTTTTTCACAGAAAGAAAAGGTATTGGAATGGGCTGTCCAGGGAGTCACCTACTCTGGATGTGCTTAAAAGTCGTTTGGATGTGGTGCTTGGGGATATGGATTAGAGTGAACCTCGTAGAGCAGGGTTGTCAGTTGGACTTGTGATCCTGAGGGTTTTTTCCAACCTGAATGTTTCTGTGATTCTGTGAAAAGTGAGAGTAAATGGCTGTTTCACATAACACAAAGGAATCTACACAGCACTACCACCACTGAGACTGTAAGTGACAGAAAACGTAAATATCCAGACTCCCTATAAGTTTGGAATGTGGTAGATGTTTTCTAAGACAGAATCTCTAGCCACAGAGTGTTCTGCAGTGCAGAACAACTGACACTCCCCAGGACCAGACCTGACAGATTTTGGCAGTTATGCAAACTGAGTCCTAAGGTTTTTGTATTTTGGCTTTTTTTTTTATTTTTTTAATTCATGCCTTCATCAGGTTCCTGCTGATACAATTCCCTCTGGAATCCCTGATGGAATTTAAATTCTCTTTCCTTGAAAATGACTATTTACAAGGTCTTTTCTAGCCCAGTCAATACAAGAGGATTCGCTGTGCAGGAGTTTATAGCTGCCCAGGCAAAGGGGCTGTAGATTAGACTTGCACTACTGCAGTGGTAACATTGGGTAATCTTAGAATTATAAAGAAATAGAGTGGTCTGAAGTGAAAATCCAAGTAACAGAATAGAAAACAAATGTCTGTCTCTGTGGAAGGCAATGCGGAAAAAGCTTCCCACTGAACAACTAAAACTAGCTGTAAAATATCTGCAAAGACATGAGACTCCTTTCAGCAACCTGTATGCAAAAGAGAAATGCACACTTAGTACTCAAGCGGAATTTAAAGTATGTTCTCAAACTTACCCTTTCAAGTAATGAAAGTGTAGCTTTCAAAGCTCCTTCAGGACGTCCAAAAGGGAAGCAGTATCTTCAAAAAAAAAAAAAAAAGAGAGAGAGAAAACTATCAGAATTATAATACCTAAATTACGAATTGACTTTGAAACATAATTGTATACTACCTGCATCTAGTTACGCTAGCATTAGACTCCCATACACAAAGTACTTATGAAGGCAGAAGGCCTCTTCAGTAATCTATCATGTAGCATATACATAGTACACTATCATTTCACCAGCAGCCCAGGTGTGCATACAAAAAATATACAGTAAGCAAAACACAGAACACTTCCTCAACTATGAAGGACATTTAATGGTCTCAAATCAGCTTAGTTCACCTTCCTAGAAAGGGATGCTATTTCTCTGCATAGCATATATTGTTTTAATATTGGATTAAGCTAAGCATAAAATGTCAGGAATTTAAGTTTCTAGAGATACATGTGAATGAGAAAAATTGCAATTATACTACAAATAGCTTGAAAAAAGCATTTTATGTTATCTTAGATTTTATCAGCTACAGCTTAAACCATACCCATTTCTGTCTCTGCACTTTTTAAATTAAAAAGTGGTCCCATTCATAGCTTTGTTTTTCATTTTTGTCTACTGAATAACCCAATATATCAGCTCAATGAGACTATAATACCCCAGCAACTATAACCTCTCTTAATCCTGTTTATAAAATCTTGCTGGGATATCCCCAATTGGAAAAAGGATTTTTTACTTTGCTGAGATTAATTTTTCTTATTACTCATTGAGAGTGGTAGCCTCATATTCTAATGTTCTCCAATAGAAAAGTCTTTTCAAAGGATAAAAGGATTCTGACTGGATATACATTTTGGTCAGCCAAAATAAAGCCCTGTAAATGAGGTCAAAAAAGGATTTCCCACAGTGAGAGTTCTAGTATTTGCTTTGCCTTATTTCATTCCTTTTTTACTGTAGTGCTAATAGTTTTTGAGGACATGTTTTAATGAACTTAGGTGTTGAGAAACCTTAAAACAAAACATGTCTTTATTTTTTTTTTTTTTGCATTATCTCCACAATCCTTCACTTATCTTTTCCACTGTTTATTCCTATCAACCTCTAATGATAGTTTTTTTTTATTAACAGTCACTCATTTCTTGATTATACTTAGTATTTCAAACCAAAGACTTCCTTCCAGGAGTGTTCTGCAATGTAGATAACATAACAAGTTACTCAGTTTATTGCAGAGACAACATAGGCAGCAAGCTTATGTTTGCAACTGGTATGAGGCATTTCTGACAAAGTCTTCTTTGGAGAAGCAGCTTAAAGAAAAGGAGATGTTTACTGTGGAGGCCTAAAGGGACACTGAGCAATCCTGCTAGCCTCTGTACTGCTGAGGAGACAGGGAAGCAGCATCTTGATGGCAAGGAGGAATTCCATCTTGCCTTAAGCCCTAATGGCAGCTGTTTGGCTGTGGCAAGCATATGCCCGTAACTGAGGGGAACTTTACGGACAGGGAGATATAGATAGTGACAGAAGTCAATTAATTTGTAAGGTGTATGGACAATTAGGTCTGTGACATCCAAGAGCCCCAAGCAGTAAGTTAGTTGCTGGGTACAAAGGCATTTTAGTTACCTATAGGAGAACAGAGAAGGAGAAGCACTCACGGCCTACATTAGTGCCAGTAACATTGGGAGGCATAGGAGGGACATTGCAGAGATAAAATTCACACAGCCAGGCATAAGTTTAAAGGCCATAGGAGCTGTCACTGCCGTGTGTCTTCAACATTTGATGCCTGAGAGGCAGGCAGATCTGAAGTCTCAGTGGAAGGTGACAGAGAGGAAAGGTTTAGCAACCTTATGAACTGGGAAATAGTTTAGATGAGAAGCAAGTGTATGGGATGAACTGATTGCATCTTATTCATAATAGAGTGAGGCTGATAGCAATGAAAATTAAAATAATAAAGGTCATAAGGGAATATTAAATCTGGAAGCTGTAAGCTAGCTGAAAAGCACAGGAGAGTATCTTTCTCAAAGGAGTGTGACCTAGCGACATAGGTGGAGACAGAAGATGTTCGGTGCATCTCTGAAAAGGCAGGAAGATAAATACACTCTTCAGTTAAACTCTCCACCAGTGCATGCAATGCAAAGCAATGGAGTGGAGACAAAGCTTAGAAAAGTTTGGAATCTCCAATTAGGATGGTGAGAGTGATTACAAAATGTTAAATGAGATTAAAGGAGCTATAACTCAATGCTAAATAGTAAAAGCAAGATATTTCAGTTTTATGCATGCATAGATCTCATTAGGATGAGACCTAACAATACTATTTCAGGACATAGTTTTGAACTGCTTCCTTGGACAGCTAATTTAAGACACAAAAAGATGTTATTTCAGACTTAGTCTCAAATGGTTTGAAAGGTGCTCTGAAGTAGTTTCTATAAACCAACAAAATTTAGCAATGCAACAAAAGAGAACAGGTTAAAAAATGAGTACATTCAATTTTCAAGAATGGGAACTAAAAAAAAACTGAACAACGTGAGGAAAAAAAAACAACTCAAAACCAAAACAAACACCCACCCAAAAAACCCAAACACACATAAAATCTTAAAGAATAATCAAAAAAGCAAGAAACATGAAAAAAACATAAGGCAAAATAAAGAATTAGGTGCCCAAATCAAACATACGCCACAAAATAAAATACAGTGGTCAAAACATGAAACAAAATCCCTCTATATGATACCATAAGGAAGATAAAGAGGTTATCATAGAGAATTTGGTATTTTAAACCTGTAAAACCTATGCAAGCAAGCTGGACACAAAAGTATCTAAAATATTCCAGGGCACATGCAAATGGCACAGATGCTCAGATTGACAACAGAAAGATCAGTAGAAGATGGAAGCCAGCCTGAAAGGTGATGTGATTTCCAGGTGACAAGGAACACAAGGCATTTAGGGACAGTAAGGCCAAAGCAGAGAAACTCAATGCATGCTTTGCATCAGTCTTTACTATTGATTTTATTTTCCAAAATATTCATCATTTCACAGTTACCACAATAATTTTGATGGATTGAAATAAGGAGTGGTTTTAATATCATGCTTTCTTAAGAAAGCAATCTCACAGCCAGTTCTTTGTTAATTAGTGATACAGATAATCTTTGTACATTAATTGTGTCAAAACTTTTCTTTAAAGGTCTAATGCCAGGTCTTTATCAGGATGTCCTGTATTATGATTCTAAATGCCTCATAAATTTAGATTCCAGGGCACTACTGATTATTCCTTCTACCAGCATTTTGCTCAGAGCCTCGTTTAGATCCAGACATTCCACCTAATATATTTTTTTAAAATGTCAATCATATGTTCAGAGAAAGACATCATAACTGCTCTTCACTGGCCGAGCACTATTCATCTACCTTGATTAAAAAATATTTCAAGGCAAACCTTAGAGTCTTCTGAAAGATGAAAGCATTTATCTTCTAATGACACAACTAACTTCAAGGAGGACTTTCTAATGTTATTTGAATTCCCTCAAAATTCATCAAGACTGAGGCAGAAAGATCCTACAGTCACTGACACAGCACAAGATCATGTGCATCAACAGACTCCAGTGTGTAGGTAAGCTGACAGAATAGGTTGTTTCAATTCAAATATTTATTTAGAAATTATTATACATTTTGTAATTAGTGTCATGCATGCAAAGGCTTGAAAGGGAACAGCTACTCTGAAAATGCCCAGCCTCCTCTTATTCCTCCATCTCTTTCTATACATAATCAGAAGATGGTCACAGAAACAAGTTTTCCTTCTCCCTGCCAATGAAGTTTTTGTCAGTATTCTCCTCCTGCCTTACCAAGACCTGGGTAGGAAGCTCTCTGCCCTATGCTGCTCTGTATCACTTCTTGGCAAGAAATATTTAATCTCATGGAAGACAGAAAACAGGAAATGTGTCAGGAAAGAATCTCTGACGTAAATAAAGAAGGAGAGTGTGGTTTTTTTTTTCGAAAAAAGGGAGAGGAATAATACTAGCTCTTTACTTTATTACAAAGATGAGGTTCCAAGTGAAGACTTCCAAGTCCCTTATGCTCAAAAATCCCCAACCACTTAGTTACCAATATGACAGGCACCAGAAAATACCAAACATTTATCATCAAATTAGATGATCACCCAACAAACTTATAGCCAGCACTGCCAAACAAAATTAAGCTGTTTCACACAGTATTATTTAAACTGTGGAACTGGTTGTCATACGGTGATACAGAGACAAAAAATTTCTATAAATACATTCTGAAAAAGAATTTGATCAGCAAAATAACTGCAAATAGGTTGGCTTAGTGTGATTTGGTGGCCTACATGCCATTTTTACGCTAAGTATCATGAGCCATGAATTGCTAGAAAATAAAATGAAATATCATCCCAAGTTTTCTCCTTTTCACTCCCTGAGCATCTCCTGCTGATACTGACAGTCGTTACATATGACAAACTCTCTACTGAGGAGGATGGACACTTAGCTGACTTAGGAAAGACAACTATATCATGAAATCAAGAAAATGACATTACACATCTAGAAAGAAATTCATCTGCCCTTCATCAAAGATGTTCCTGACTCATGATTTTTCTGAGTGTTGTGGTAGGCCTGAATAGACCAAAATAGGCTTGGCCAGACATGCTTTTCTGCTTTCCCTCCTTCTGTTTTGGGGAGAAGCAACTGTGGGAAAAAGGACACAGAACCTGGAGCCACTGAGTCTAAGGACTCTGTCCTCCCAGACTTGTTTACATTCTGTGGTAAACAAGGTACACACGCTTAGCTTGTGCTTGCCTCATGCAAAGCCTATGTTTCCTCCAAATTTGGGTAAAGCAAGCCTATGGCTTTACATAATATATTTGAGCTTGGCTGTCTGCCATTCTGATTTGCCATTGTGTGTCCAAAGGCCCATTAGTCTTGGATTGTATTGATAAAGAGAGATGAGCAGGTAACACAATGCATTCTGCTGTTATATTCATGCCTGACGCTGCAAGCTGCTATTGCTCTCTGCTTCTGGCAATGTATTCCCTTACTGCATCCTGAACTGCCTGGAAATTGCCTGCCTCAAGTTTACCAGGAATAGGCTCAAAATGCCTCCACATGATCAGCCTGCATAACCAGTGTGACATCATGCTAAGACTGCACATTGCAAGACATCCTGCCTACACCTGAAAGTCTCCTGCCAAGTCGGGAAGTCCTGGAGATACACAGATCATCCAGAGAGGCCAGGACCAAGTCAGAGATTGTCTGCCTCCTTTCCCAGTACTCTGCCAAGCCTGGGAAGAATCAGAAGCCTCAGCAGCTGACAAGACAGCAACAGAATTCCCTGAAAGCTTTGGGGTACTGTTTTAAGCTGTAGCCAGCCCTACAAGTCAGGAGATAATTTGTGAGTACATACTTAAAGACTCTTGTAATTCACCCATTGCCTTCAGCCATAAGAAGAAAGGAGCAACTTGAGTCCATCTAGTGCACAAGTGGTATAATCAACTGCAAGTGGTGTATTGATTGCAGGAACCTTCTCTTCCAGTTCAACAGAGTTCAATTAATGTTTATATATTTTTGCTAGTTATTTCTAGATCTAGTTACTCCTTTGCATAATGCTTCCATGACTGTGCAAAGAACCAATTATTATTAAAATCAGTGGTCATGGGTGGTGACAGTTTTGAATACCAAAATTAATAAACAACATAAATTTTGGAAAAATATCATCTCACATTAATTACCCCTCCATTACACTGACTAGCACTAATCCAGAAATTGCCATGGCTCATTTTTATTCTGATATTTTTCTTAGGTAAGAGTTACAGGAAGGTTAAAGTTTAAAAGCATCAACAAAAACCAGGCCTATATTCTTGCACAGTCTCCTCTACCATAGAAAAATACAAATCATGTGATATACAAATAGATTTTAAGGATAATAATTTCTGTAAATAAAGTATTCCACATTTAATATATTCAAAATTTATTTACAGGTAGACTATTTTCACTCTACTTATTCAAGACAAAAATTCAAACACCACAAGAAAATTCTTCTAAAAAATCCTTAATATGCATTGCATAAATAATACACCCACCTGAAATGGCTTATTTGGTTTTCTAAAAGGAAGGAAAGTCTGTCCTTAATTTCTTCAAACCTCTCCTTCTCTTCTACAGATACTGTTCCAATTCCATCTGGCCTGTAATATTAAATATTTAATAACTGTCAGTATCTCTTCACACTGATTCTGCTTTGAATAGTGATCTTTAAAGCTTCTAGTTAACATGCATGCTAATTCACCTTTCCCCTCGCCCACTGTCTTGAAGGATAAGCAGTAACTTGTGAATGTAGTTAAAACAACAGATAGCAACTAGTCAAACGGTTTAACATTTGAGCTGAACTTTTGAATTCACATCCTAAGTTTCCATCTGATCCCAATATGGACACAAAGTAGTATATACTTCTCCCAAATAATTCCCAAAGCTATTTAATAGCCTTTCTCAGAAAATTAGTGCTAATAGCACAACAGACGAGCCTGCTCAGATCTTGTTCTATTTCGACTACTTGAATCTTCCTGATATTTTTCCCAGAGGCATTCTATGGTTGAAAGCAACTTTAAAATAAAGATGGGAGGAAAACTACACTGAGAAGTGCCAGAGCAGGCAACACTTAGGAATATCTCTGTTTAGAGTAAGCATAGATTTTTTATTCCCCATTCTCAACTGACAAATAGTAGCATGTAAACAAGACTTACATATAAAATTAGCATAAAGCTTTAAAAGCTAACTGGCATTTTTATAAGTCTCAATGATTAATATTAAGCCTTTTATTAAATATGTTAAGCACTTGCTTAGTCAAGTCTTAGCCTGAAGGTTTTCATATTAAGATAAAACCAAAAAGATATTTAAATGTATATCTCCGTAAATTCCCCACGTACAGCACACTTTAAAAAGAAGTAACAGAAAACTTCCTATTACATGCTGAACTTCCAGCTTGAGGGTAACAAAGCAGTTATTGCTTCCCACCTGCATTTATAAGTGCAGATCTGCCCTCTAACAAATGTAGATCTGCCCTGTAACTCCTTCAGAGTGTCCAAAACTGTACCTCAATGTTTCTAGACCTAAGAAAATGTAGTGAAATAGCATGAAGAAAGATGACATCCTATGACTGTTCTAAGAATCATTCTAGGATTCTAAAAATATAATTTTACTGAAGAGTTCCTTTAACTTTAAGCACTGTACTTAAGTCTAGAAGGGATAAGAGCTACCTGCTCATGACATCAATCTTCTCACCTTTTAAATCACTTATATTTGTGATCTGTCAAGCCAATGTAGAAAGAATGCCTGAACTCCTTAAATTATCGGAAAGACAACAATAAAAATCAGATATGGTGGAGATATGAGTAACCAGGCACATCACTATAGTGTTGTATAAATTTGATGTGAAAGAGCAAATAGCTTATCTTCTCTCTTTTGATGGATGCCAGGATACTTTACCTCAGCCTTCTGACAGATGGAATGGGTTCAAAATTAAGTAAATTGTACTGTCTGATTTCATTGTCAAGAGAGATTGTGCTCTGGAGTGATAAAGCAAATAGTTCTGTCATATTAAACCTTGTTGAGACATGTCATATATATGACAGAAAAGACCTAGGGGTCCAGATAACAGTAAGTGAAAAAGGTGAGCCAGTAGGATGTCATATCTGTCAACCTGCACTAAGGTTAGGATCACTATGTACCAGGGACCTGTCACTTCACTGAGTTTGTTGTCATAAAGAACCTTACTGACAACACCTATAATTTTCAGAACTATTGAATGTATTTTCAGTGTATGTTAGCACAGAAGGAAATGTCCCAGTAGAAAGAGTACACATAAAGGTGTTAGGAAAACATACTATCTATAGCAATGAAATACTAATCTCTTCAAAACATGCTTTTAGAAAGCAGCACAAACTCTGAACCATTATTTCATTTGTTCCTGTTAGCCTTATTGCAACAAGTAGAACATAAAAATGCATTTTTGCAAAACAGCTCTGAGACACATGTAGTGTTGGATATCATTTTTTTTATTACTCTTGGGAATATCTATCTGTTATTGATGAAAAATAATCTGACACGAAGACAGAAAAGAAAAACCTAAAATTTTCCACTCATTTTGTCTTCTCAGTATTTTTAATTGCTTTAAAGACAGAATCAAAGAGCATTGCTATGAGTTGGTTATTTCTGTTTACAAACTACCGTGCCTGCCAAAAAAATTAGACTAAAGCAGTAATTTGGTAATCAAACGTGTAGATCAGCCACAAACTATGTGGGAGCTATTTTGCAACTAAAACCCACAACAAATGTGCCTTTCCAACTATTCCAAAAGCTACAGATTGTGGCTTAGACTTGATTTTTTCTATTCAAACCCAACATCTATCTTTTGTCTTGCAGTATGGGCCCTCTTGGAACTCATCCAACAAAAGCGGTGGACACGCTTTAAGAGTTTTCATTGTGACATTACCTTCTCAAGAAGATAAAGGGAAAGTAAAATTTTCCTTTTGTCCACATTCTTTTCCACCTTACTCTTTATAACTACTTTTGGGATTAAAGAACTAGGTGAAACAGTGAACATCCAAAATCTGAGTAGCCTTCTCTCTCGCTTATATTAGTTTTCCATTTTTTGAAAACTCTGTGAATTGGATTTGTACTTGCTTGTTTTGTCTACTTAGATCACAGCCTAACTGGCACAGATCTAACATTAGCTCTGGTCTCAAATACTTGAATTCACTCAGAATTAAATATCAAGAGATTCAAATAAATACCTTATGAACTTGACCTAGTAAATTGAAGTTTTAAGTGTTTGTCCATAAAGCACTTAATGACATCAAAAGTCAACAGTTTCTAAAGGAGCTTTTACTGTGACCATCTTGCAAGACTGCTGTCCTCATGGCAGTTATTCTAAGGAAGCTGACTGATTAGGTGGTAGATTTAGGTTTTCTTCCAGGAATGGACTATTTTTCTTCATTTGATACAATTCTTTAAGGCTTGGAAATAAGGCTAGAGATATTTTGATTCCTAGAGGTCCTAAAACATACAATAATTTGCAGATGTCTCTTGATGCATGGTAGGATTAAGTTTCTTGTGAATAGCTATGGCATGTGAGATAAAAATGGTATTCCAGTTCCAATGGGAATTGGATGTGATGGACACTGGGTTGACTGTAGATTGTTTCCAGTCCTCACCTTTGGAAACAGCTTCTCCTAGTGGCCTCTCGAAGAGTGAATTTCTTTCATAAGCAAAACTGTTTTGTTATGACATCCCTGTGAAATACTAGCTGAACGAGCTTGCCTTTTGTTTCTTTCATGGATCACTGATACTGCTGTTTTTTGCACATTTACAAATTCAAAATATGTTCAAGGTCTTTTCAGTGAGCTTTCCTCATTAAAAGCAGACCATCGCTTTGGCTTGTCATAAAAAAAAACACACACACACACACCCCAAAGAAAGCCCCAACCCAACCAAGAAAACAAAAAGAAGTTTTAAGAGAAGAATGTGCAAACTGATAGTCTAACGTGTATGCACATAGAGAGATGGGAACAGTAATGTGGAACCAAAGAATCTACCAGAGAAAGATGAGAAATTACAATGAAAAAGGTAATACAAGAGAAATACTTCAGCTAAAGTCTTACTTCAAGACATATATATATAATAAACTACATTTCAAGGCTGTAGGAAAAACAATCCCCAAACTTAAATGTCACTTGGCTCCAAGATACAATTTGTTTTAGAAGAACCCAGTGCTTTCTAAGAATACTTATTTTTAAATTCTGCAGGAAAATAAAAGAACAGTGTTGATTTTCAAATTAGCAAGATAAATGTTTGACTTCTTGTTTCTCAGTAAACTGAGTATTAAATCTTTTAGAATTTTGATGTAGAGATCATAGAATCATAGAATGGTTTAGGTTGGAAGGGACCTCAAAGATCATCCAGCTCCAACCCCCTGCCATGGTGGGGGGGGTTTATTATATATTTTAAGACTTCAATATCCAAGATCTGTAGTATCCACATTTTCCTTTGAAAGATACTGTATTAGTTAAGGCTTTTTGCAAAGCCCATGGTTGATGTTAGACATATCTAAGAAAAACAATTTACATTATCATCTTACAAGCAGGCAGAGTAGACATCTTTTTAATGAAAGAAAACAAAGAGAGCAAACTATCATGTGGCACATAAACACAGCTCTAAACAGCAAGTACTTGAAAACTGGGCATTTTGTAGTTCATATTAACTATTCTTCTGACATTGAGGAAATTAAAAAAAGGCACAATAGAGCCTTCTGCTGTATGCATTTCTCAGGCTGATCCTACATCTGCTTACAGGTCATACTCCCTTTTTCACAAGTGAATGAAAAAGACCAATTCTGAAAGCCACTGAAACAGATTAATATGATAAATCAGGTTAACTTTAATGATCTTTTATGCAGTTATATTTTAGGTAGAAAACTGTTGAAAATTTAAGCATATACTAGTATTATATAGTTTTACCCAAAGTATAAAGGTATATATAGGCATTAATCAATTGAAATTAATGACAAAACAATGTATAATGTTTAGGGCAGATGAGAGAATATACAGGCACTAGCTGTTCCTTCATGGCCTAAGATGGCAAGTATCACTTTAAAGATGCAAAACTTTGTTCTAATATTTCTTAATAATGTGTAAATACTGATTATTTTTCTAGTGACAGTTCCCCTGACATTTTCCAGAAGCAGATTTTTTTTCATATGTTGAAAAATGTGTCTTTGTTAATATTGTACTAAGGACACACTCGATTATAACATTATCATAGTTATTAGCACTTTCAAGCAGAGGACAGCATCCTTTCTTAAACCCCAGGTGAGGTCAACACGACTTCACTTGGTACCTGCTACAGGGTGACGAACTTTGCGTCTAGCTTTGAACTCAGGAGAACTTTGATGATAACTTTCTTGTGGCTGTTTATAATACATAGAAATCTCTGACAGCAATTAAAACAGCATTAATCAAGAATCCCTCAAACAACTATTTAGAGAGATCTCACTACAGAGAATACAACTGAATTAAAGAAAGTTTGCCTTCCTCTGTGCTCCATACACCTTCAAGATGACAGGCTTCTGAAAATGATGAATTCAGTGGTAAAAGCTTGGCACAGGGCAATACAAAAAAATGAAAGACTTAGTGAAAAAGTTATGTTCTCAGCATTGCCCGAAGAGCTTCAGAAAAATGGGAAGATTACATTCCCTTGAAGAAAAGGGATATAAGTGCCCAAGGTTGAGACAGATTTTCCAGTTTTGAAAGAACACTGTTTCTCAACTAGAAGCATAAACTCACGTAACGTATTAATTCTAAAATGAGTACTTTGCACTGTTCCAGAGAGATATTGACTGATGACAAATGAATTCTGAATAAAACCCACTTTTGAATATAAGACATCCACTCTAACCATTGTGATTGTGCAGGACTGATGAAAAATGAGACAAACTACAAACCAGAAGACTCCTGTTAAGTCTCTAGATGCTGTATCAGACATGAGGCACAATTCATATAAGAAGTTGTTAAACTGATGGAATGGATCTTCTGACATAACACATTCCCCTTGAAGTTCCACACTTTGGGGGATCTCATGATTCTTTCTGCAGCTGTTGGGACAGATCTAAGATTAAAGCAGAGTACCTAATCGTGAGTAACAGTGAGCGAAAGAAAATCTTGCACCTGCTATCACTACAACACAGACAAAACGTGGGGTTGAGGGGAGTAAGAAACACAGCAGAAAGAGGAAGTATTTTCAATTGCTTCAGACTGAAAGGTTCAACAAAATCCTGCTAACAATGTTTTCTTGGAAAAAAAACATCTAAAAAGTCACCCAGACGCTATTCAGATAAATTGTATTAAAAATATGCATATAAAGACATAACACTTCTTGGGGAGATCAACTGGACAAAATATTTCATGTCAAATGGTGACTATGCCCAGATACATGGATGAACTATTGACTTCAATTCAGGAATTTTATATTAAATCTCAGTAGATAATATTTATGGAAGATATTAAATGAAGTAGAAACCAACAAGGCACATGCAGTTTTTAACTCTAGAGTTAATTTAGTCAAAAGAGAAGGAAATCTCTATTCAGGAGCTCACAAAAAAATGATGGGAAGAGATAGAGCTATATATGGATATTATTGTCCTTATTTTCCCAAAGTTCCTTGTCCTAGATTAGAAACATTTCTCTGAACATTCTTCTTTTACTTGACACAGTGCAAAATTGCAATAAATGGCTCTTTTCACAAACCACTGAAAAATGAAGAGAAATACACAAATGCATAGCACTCTGAAGTTTCCATAGTTTCAATTCTTATGTGTTAATTTACTCCACTTTAAGATATTTCCTTCAAGCATAACAGGAGCAGGAAGATTATCAGAGTCTTCGACGCCAAATGATGGCAAGAATCTAAAAGGAGTGAGCGCAAGGCTATTGAAGTGGTATGAAATTAAGTTTTCTCACTGGTGTTTGTTATGAAGGAATTTCAGAAGACACCTATGCTGGAACCTTCTTTTCTTTCACAGCAAAACCTCCTAATAATAAAAACAGTAAACATTTTTATTTTCAGCACAGAATTTGTCCAAAATTAAAGAAACTATCAAAAAGCTTATGGAGGAAATTAGGTAAATGAACAACAATAAGCTGCTAAGGCAAGAACTGAATTACTTATGGTTGTGTGAAAGTGTTCAACAAGAACTGCTTTCCTCATGAAATGGAATGGAAGTAAAACATGTGAGGTCTATTAAAAAATCGTGAGTCTCCAGAGAGAGGGAATTACAGGCAAGTAAGCTTCACATATATCTCAGAAAATTAGAAGTAACTAAAATATAAGCATATATAAGAATAAAATTCAAGAAAAAAATCACAGAACCTTAGAGGTTGGAAAAGACCTCCAGAGATTGAGTCCAACCCCCCTGCCAAGGCAGGATCACCTAGGGTAGCTCACACAGGAACGCATCCAAAAATAAATATTCATTATGAGGAAGTCTGTATGGCTTTGAAGCCATAAGACAGAGAAATGTCATATTCTGATCTTCCTGAAGTTATCTACAGGGATTCAAAGTGGTGGATAAGTGTGACCTGACTGATAAAATGTACTCAGGGTTTCCAAAAATCTGTTGTCAGAGTCCTTAACCAAAGACTTTCAAGGTAATCAAGCAGCCACTGAGTAAACACGGAAGTCCTTACATTTACAGTGGAAAAAAAACGAGTAAGAATAAATAGCAGGTACCTGCAGTGAAATTATCAATAGAATTCTGCAGGAACCTGCACTGAGATCTGTGTTATTTTACAGTATTTGTAAATGACCTGGCAAACAGCTAATAACTAAGTTGGTAGTAAATGTAATGATAGTTATGTGGCATAGTGTAGAATTCCAGAAGGATCTTATGAAATCAAACAGCAATAAAATAGCACAATGGATCATGGTAGATAAGTGTAAGGGAAAACAACTCCTATTCAGGACAGAGATTTTGATGTTATGATGGGTAATTCAATGAAACCATTCCTGTTCATTAGTAGTCAAAGAAGCAAATCAACATTGGGAATCACTAGAAAAGGATAAGAAATTAGCAGAAAATATCCATCCAGTGTAATCAATGCATGGTTCACTTATACTTCTTGAATCTCAGATAGTGAAAAGACAAGAGAGAAAGATTGTTTTTTTTGCCTCAACGTCATCTCTTCCAATAGCAACACAGAATGAGATAAGTGTGTAGGAGTCAAGTTCAAACCAAGAGTTCTTCAAGCAAGAGGAGGCTAAGTTGTGGAACTTGCTGCCAAAGATGTGGAGAGTGCAAAAGGCTTACTCTGGTTCAGGAGTGCAATGGACAAGTACCTGAAGCAGACTGCTTGCTTGATGGTTACTGAACAGGTATATTCTGAGCTGCAAAGAGTTGGAAAGAGAAAGAGTACTAAGAGCAAATACTGTATATGCTCATCCTTCTCTTACTCCAAGCAGGTCATTGCTGGAGATAGATGACTGACTGACTTAGAAGAATGTGCCTGTTCTTCTATGCAAACATACATGTGCCAAAGATTTCAAAATGAAGGTAGAAATAAACTATTTATCTTCAGTTATCAACTGATTTTTGTAGCATTATTCTCACCTTTGCTTCTCATACATGAACTTCCAGTAAATCAGTTTTTCTGAATAGAAAAAGGTATAACCAGGGAATATGCTTGAATTTTGAATTTTTCAATTCAGTCTGTAACTCAGCAGGTGGAAAGAAGTCACTTTGCACTTCATGTGATACCCACCGGCATCCATTTCAGACAGGAGTGACTGAATAGAAGTCACAGCATGAAAAGTATACAAAAGTGAATGTAATTGGAAAGAAAACAATAGCTCCTACCTGGACTGTTTAGACTGAAATGTCAGCATTCAGGAATATCCTATAGTTGCTTGTTCTGCCCATTTCTCTTTCACTAGAGATACACGAGGGCATGCAGAATGGCTGTGCAGAAAGTTCTCTTGTGAACTAATGACTTTGAAAAGGATCATACAGAGGAACATTTTAGAAGAAAAATATTGTGAAGAGCAGCCAAAGGAGAAGCTTTTAATTGTAAAGTTACATAGCACCAGAAGCACAACTGGTGAAAGCTGATTTTATTTACTGGAGAGAAAGGAATCGGTTGATTTGGAAACAAGGATGCATTTAATTTCAACGCTCTGCAAGGTCATTATTTTATTAAAATAGTTTGATTTTTATCTATTTAGGAAGCAAGCATCTTATGAGTATCATCCACAACAGCAAAAATACCTTTTCTACACCAACAGCTTGTTAGCCCAGTTGTAATGCTCTTCCCTCTGGGAAAGGCATGAATGAGGCTTGAATTCCTCAGTCTAGAACTCAGCATAGTGTGCTTGACCCTGCATAAACATTTCTGTTCCCAAATCAACAGCACTGGCATAAGAGACACCTGAAGCAGTAGTATGCTTGATAATTCTGTCATAACTTGTTACCTGCATCTCAAGAAACAAAACAGCTGGGGGCTGTTCTTCGATGTTGAGACTGGGTGGCGAGGTCTACTGCATATAGCCTACTCTAGAGCTCAGTTCAGGTCTCTTCTCAAAACAGCATCCCTAAAGGTCTAGGACACCAATTTACTTTTATGTGTTTATTCTATGAATTTTGAAGTAAAACCATGGCTATTGTGTTACAGCCTGTATGAGTATTACAGCCTGCAGCAGAAAACAACAAGCCCTAGAGTGCAGCAGAGGAGCACAAGGGATATCCAAGAGATCAAAATCTACCAGAAGAGTTCTGGAGACATATGAAGGGTGGAAAGAGTCAAAGCTGATTCAGCTTTGCTCATATGGTTTACCAGGTATTTAATACACGTGATCCCACAACCATTCCTGAAATCTTAAGAGAGTAGCTACAACTAATGGACAGTTGAGACCCACTGTAGGAGATTGCTTCTTTGCCAGTTTTATTTAGCAAATCAGATGCAGAGTGTTTAGCATATGTCCTGGTATGGCCCTGGTATATTTTTTATATTTGCTCTGGTTTTGTTTGAGTTTCTCTTCGCAGACTACAAGAAATGAAGGCAAGTGACACCTTTACTTGATCATTTGACTGATGTCACTAGATTGCCCACTACTCCAAAATTCATAACCAAAAGAAATTAATAATGTGAACTATAGATATGGCTGCTTTTTTATATTCTGCTCCATCATCTGACTTCAAGATCATTTTTGATGATCTTTCTCAGGCTAGTGGAAGGTCTAAGATCCTTCTGTGAAGCAAAGGTGAAATATAAATTGAATACATCATGCCTAAAGTATAAAGCTGTTTGTCTTTGCACTGTAGCCTTTCTAATTCTCAGCCTGACTTAGAAAAATGAGATGTATAACGCCAGGGATGAGCCTAGAACTTTGGCCTGTAGTGCATTGTCTGTGAAATTCTTTTTTCCCTTTTACTATTTCTTAGTGCTGTGGCAGATGAATGAGTGGATGTATTATGTGCGTATGCGTGTTTGTCATCCTCAGTGAGCGTGTCTGCTTCTGTCCTTGACTTACTCTTCTTCTTTCTTCATGTTTCTTTTTTCTTCCTTTTTACAATATCTCAGTTCTAGTCAGACTCTCTCTGTTCAACACTTCTTTTATTTCTAAAACACTCATAATGCTATTCAGAGAATATCTGTGCAGAGGGAATAGACAGAATACAGAGTGCTTACCACTGTGTAAATGATGTGCTCCCTGAAATATTTTCGTGCACTGCATGTGCTGTTGTCCTTCACTTAGATTATGCAATAAAAAGAAATGTATCTACCTTTCTTTTGAATTCTTGAAATAAGTTTGAACAATTGTCACTGTATATTTGTCTTGTTAGGTTGAAACCAGTAATAAAAAGGCTAGAAAGAATGAAGGCTTAGACTCAATAGGAAATATGAATGTGTCAGGTTCTTGAGAACTGACAAAAGAAGCATGCTTTTATGGAGAACAGGTTACCAAGTAAAAGCCAAAAAATATCCTTCCTTACCAGTATGACTGTTAAGATTCTTCACAACATTTCAGGCACATTTAAAAACATTAACATTTTTAATATTATTATCAAAGATTACATGACATCAATCTTCCACTACCAAATCACTCAGGTCACAAATACCCAGCTCCTGTTCTCACAGACAAAGCTTTGTTTGAGCCAATGAAGGAAACAATGTCCCTTTTAAAAATTGTACCTTCTTCACCATCTTGAGGACAATAAAACAGTCTCTGTCGCTGACTGGCTGCCAGACAACCTAAGCAGCCTTGCAACCAGTCCTACCAGGATTCAGTTTTGAGGATTTACTGACAGAACCACAGCAGCTAATTTTTGGGACTGAGCGTTTTACCCAGAATGGCAGGATTGGATCATATGAGAGGAGAATATGTACTAAGTTTAGCCTTACTATTTTTGAACTTTCAAAATGTATTTCCTACAAAACTCAGATCTAGTGTGCACAATAAGGTATAAATTGATGTTGTCCTAAAATCTGATAGACTCCCTGCCCCACTCTCCACTCTAGTACAAAGAAGACTTTGATAAACTAAAACAAATTCAGTGGATGGCCACCATGACAGTAAGAGATCAGAGTATTTGCCCTGAGGGAAGGCTGAGAGAGATGAGTTTATTCAGCCAGGAAAATAGGCTGAATGATAGCCCCCACCTGATTCTACTGGCTGACAAAACACTGAAATAACACAGGTTCAGACTGGATAAAGCCCTTGGTAGTCTAGTCTGAACATCACAACTGACCCTGCATCCAGAAGGTTTTTTATCTAGACACCTGACATTCCTTCCAGCCTAAGCTATCCAATGATCCTATCTCCAGCATTTGTGTTCAACAGCAGAGCTAGTTCTCTTACAGTTTGGAATAAGACACAGTCAAAGCAAAAGCTTCTTTTAAAGAGTAGCTTGGCACGGCAAAGCAACATTTTTTTACCAAGTTTTTCACTTGTGAGTGGTAGGAGGACATCACCACAGGAATGTCATTGTGATCAACAGCTCCAGAAACAGCCTATGTCTTTATCAGAAAGAATTCCAGAAATATTCTACCTTTTCCTGTTTGAGGTTCACACCACATTCTCAAGGTATGTTATTTTTCCTTGTGGTAGCATAGCCAGAAGAACTCACTACAGTATGATTGGTTGCTAAGCTACAAATTATAGAAAAAGTCAAAACTTAATGCATGCAGCATGGGAAACAAACAGGAGGAGCTGGAAGCCATTGTGTATCAGGAAAACTATGACATAGTGGCCATCGGAAACATGGTGAGATGTCACACAACTGGCATGCCACAATCAATCTCTTCTTTGGAAGAGATAGGCAAGGAAGGAGAGTTAGTGGAATGGTCTGGTGTGTCAGAGTGTGTTTTGATTGCACTGAAGTTCTGGGAGTATGTGGAGAATAACTTCCTGACACAGCTGGTGAGGAAGCCAATTAGGGGAGGCACCCTGCTGGACCTGCTGCATAGTGATCATGAAATGACAGAATTCTCAGTTAGCAAAGTAAAGAGCAAGGGCAGCAGAACTGCCACCTGAGACCTCTAGCAGGCAGAGTTTGGCTTGTTTCAGAGACTAGAAAATGGATTCCCTTGGGAGCCAGTAGACCAAATAGAACAGGAAGGCTGGACGGTGTTGAAGAGGTGCAGGAACAGGCTGTCTTCACGGACTAAAAGAGGAGCTGGTGGAGAAGAAGACCAGCCTGACTAAATTGAGATATTTGGTTGCAGCTTATATAGAAAAGGAGTCTATGGTCATCAAAAGATGAAGCAGGCCTCTAAGGAAGACTACAGAATAGTGAGGCTATTCAGGCAGTCAATTAGAAAGGCCAATGACAAACTAGAAATTGATTTGGTTTTAGCTATTAAAGAGAACAAGAAATCCTTCTACAAATATATTAGCACAAAGGGAAGACTATGGAGAATTCTCAGTTCTTTGTTGGATGCAGGGAGGAACATTGTGGTCAAGGATGAGGAAAAAGCTGAGGTACTCAATACCTTCTTTGCCTCAGTCTTTAGTAGTAAGACCAATTGCTCACTGGACATTCGTTCCCTGAGGAGGAAGATCAGAACTGAGAGCAGAATGAAGTCTCCATAATCCAAGATGAGTTGGTTCGTGACCTGCTGCACCACACACACAAGTCTACGTGGCTGGATGACCTATGCCACAGGAAACTTAGGGAGCTGGTGGAAGTGCTCATCAAGCCACTTTCCATCAATTGCCAGCAGTCCTGGTGAACAGGGGAGGTCCCAGCTGATTGGAGACTGGCAATTGGGATTCCCATCTACATGAAGGGCCATGAGGACCCAGGGAGCTACAGACTTCTCAGTCTGACCTTGGTGCTGAGCACACTGTCTTGACTATCATTATGCAGCATGTCTAGGGCAACCAGGTGGTAAGGCCCAGTTAGCATACACTCATGAAGGGCAGGTCCTGCTTGAGGACTTGACCTACTTCTACAACAAGGTGACCCACTTAGTGGATGAGGGAATGGCTGAGGATGATGTTTATCTGGACTTTAGTAAAACCTTTTACAATGTATGCACAGAATCCTCCTGGAGAAAATAGCTGCTTGTGGTTTGGGCAGGTGGACGCTTGACAGGTCCTGCACCTAGGACACAACAACCTCATGCAAAACTACAGACTTATGGGAGAGTGGCTGGAAAGCTGTCTGGCAGAAAAGGACCTGTGGGTGCTGGTTTGCAGCCAACAGAACATGAGCCAGTGCTCAGGTACCCAAGAAGGACAACTGCATCCTGCCCTGTATCAGGAATATCGTGGCCAGCAAGAGTAGGCAAGTGATGCCTCTGTACTTGGCACTGGTGAGGCTGCACCTTGAATACCGTGTTCAGCTTTGGGCCACTCACTACAGGAAAGACATTGAGGTGCTAGAGACCATTTAGGGGAGAGCAATCAAACTGGTGAAACGTCTGGAAAACAAGTACTATGAGGAGCAGCTGAGGGAACTGAGATTGTTTAGTCTGGAGAAAAAAAGGCTGAGGAGAGATCTTATTGCTCTCTACAGCCACCTAAAATGAGGTTGTATTGAGGTGGGTGTTGCTCTCTTCTCCCAGGTAACAAGTCATTCAAGAGGAAGTGGCCTCAAATTGCACTAGAGAAGTTACAGATGGCATATAAGGGAAAAAAAAAAATCTTTACTGAAAAAACAGTGAGGCACTGGAATGGGCTGCCCAGAGAGGCGAGGGTGTCACCATCCCTGGAGCTGTTAAAAAAGCATGTAGACATAGCACTTTGGGACATGGTTTAATAGCTACGGTGGTATTATGTTAACAGTTGGACTCAATGATCTTGGACATCTTCTCCAACCGAAATAATTCTATGCTTCTATGATTCCCTTATACAGAAAAATTGTTCAAGACATCCCCAGAAACACCATTCACTAACACGACATAAACACAGAATGTAGAATACTGCCTTTTTAACAGGGTGATATCCATTAGCCTTGAATTGGTCTGTCTGTACAATGCCTAAGAAAATACACTGCATTAGGACAGTACATACTGAAAGGAGATTAAAAAAAAAATAACAATGAGACTACTTCCACTACCTGATTTCTATCACACACAACTTCCCTGCCTAGTGAATGCAAGATCTTATAAACACATCTGCTTCCTCTAAAGGCTCTGGATGTAAAAATATATAATTAAAAATTACCTGTTACCGTGAACATGAGAAGCACAAAATGCAAAACTGTAGTGAAGCAAGGTTGGATCAATGACAGAGCCATTTTCTGAATGCTCAATCAATTCATTGAGATAGCAAAGATGGCGGTGACAGCCTCTCACTCCATAGCGAGCGCAGTACTCATCTAATACGAAGACTTGACCCGGACTAAACCAACCCTGAAAGAGAAAGGCAAAAAATACCCACAATGTTCTGAGATTTCTTTTCCTTCTCACAGCTCTCAAACCTGGCAAAGAACAGAAGCATATCTTTTTTATGCGTATTACATGATATTTTTATACTGGAATGATTTATATCTGAGTAATGGTGATGGCACTGCTCGCTAGATCCAACAACAGCTCTTTTGCTGACAGGAGTAAATGTCAGGAAACTATTTGCAGTTCTGAGTTACCACTACTATGAAATAGAAAGTTTACAAAAACATGTTAATACATCCAAAGTCTGGTACAGATTCAATTATCTCAAAACCTAACAGAAAATAAACTAACACTTAAAAATAAGGATTTTTTTTCAAATTAGTTGTAAATTATGAGAGAAAACTTAGGTAATACTGAGAGACATTAACATGGACACTAAAACAGTTTCCGGGTGGTCAGTTCCCCATGGTTTGATGATTTACCTTGTTTCTTATGTAAAGCGTGCACTACTTAAGACTAACATCTTATACTAGTAAAAGGATACAAAACTAAACACTTTGTTAAAAGCCATCTGAGTAAGACAAGTATGATCTGACCTAGAATAATAATCAGATATTCTGGGGCATAATGAGGGCTTACATGGGCAGTCTTTACGAGATCAAATGGCATAACCCTGTCACGGACATAAACGAAATGTGGACTCCCTCCCATCACCACAACAGTTCCTGAGTAAATCTGGAGTGCAAAAAGCAGTAAGGAAAAAACATAAACCTTAGGAAGCCACAGCTACAGCATAGGTGTTCTAAATAAAAGGTTTCCTTTGTTCTTTTATTAACCATGGTGACACTTTCATAATCCTTGCCAAATGCTTAAGAGAAACTTGAGAACACCTAAACTCAAATACAGAAATAACTTGGATATGTAAAATGATTTTGCAAGTGGTGAATTTGTTTAACAGATGAAGACCAATATTTTCTTAACCATTGCGAATGTCTCTGCAAGCTCAGATGTTTAATATTTATACAAAATAACATTAAAAAATACTATTAAGCAATACTTAAAAATATATTCACATCAGGCTTAAAACACCTGTGTTTTAGCTTTACTAAAAGACTTGCATAAGGCCAGAATTCAAATTTTACATTCTTTCCCAACTCTTGCAAGAAAGAATATCTCAGTTATTTTAAAAATTCATTTACTTATGATTAATTTCTTTGGAGTCAACTTTTCCAATGATATTAAAGAGCTTCAGCTGTTTCTAGAGAGCTTCACTCCAGCACCCAGAACAGTACTCAATGTTTTAAACTGCTATTTAGTCATGCTGCAATAGCTAAGGCAGTTTACACAGTGTTTGCCAGAAACTAAGGTATACAACTGAAAAAAGAAAGGAGATTTGCACTGATTTTTGGCAACAATATTAATCTTAGCCCTGGATATAATGAAAAGTGGTTACTTTCACTGATGTTCTGCTACTGTGTCATCACCGTCGCTGATCTCTGCTTTTATAGAAAACATAACAAAATGCTGCATGTCAATAACCAGCAGTACAAAATGAAAGAATTATTAACATTTCTGTACACTGTCATAGAGAAAATTGTGACAATTACACAATTTTTTGGAGAACTTATTTCTTCAGTTTCTGCAGAAGAAGTAGTTTTAATGTGGTCATTTTCATATAAATATCTGCCTGCCTTTCTCTATTCAACCCCATACCACTCATAAGTCTCTTGAACATACGTCAACTGCATTCTACAGAGTATTAGATAACTGCAGCTCCTCAATACTGAGATTGATGTAAAATGAAAAACGTTTATGCAATAAACAGAACTGTGCTTAATATTAATGTTTACACATTTTTGGTTTTATTTGTGCAAGTTGTAAATAAAGGGATGCATTACTTCTAAAAATGACAGGAAATGAGCTGTTTGGGAAGAAAAAAAAATCATCCATATACCAGTACAGTCTATTGTTATCTTGATGTTCCCCATTTTTTTTAATTACAAATATATAGTTAAATAGGCAACCTAACAAAAAATAGTCACCCATTCTACTTGCTAAAAGCCGAATTTTAGAAAGAACAATAAGAAATATGTCTGGTTTACGGTTGCTATAGCACTGTGTATTTCACCTAACCTCTTCTAAAAGTTCCTGATTTCAAGGTTATATTAAGTGTCTTACTATATTATTATTATAAAAAAGATTTTGACCTCAGTGCACTGTTAGAAAGCTAACCATTTTCTCTTTGAGTGCCAATTACTTCATACAGATGTACCTTTCGGCCTCTTCTTTGATTCAGTGTGCAACCCACAGACAGAAAATGAGTCATTTAACTTTTTCTATACATACTTATCTGGTAGCATTTTAAAAAGGAAGCAACTGTCATCAAATAATCAATGTTTCCCTTTTTTTAACACTTGCAAACAAACCTCAAACCCCCCGCCCCCCCCTCCCATCATTTTCTTTGTATTACATGACTAGTCAGACCACTGGAAAAAAAGAAGCAAAAAAAAAGTTTCTTTTTTGGGGGTTGAAACAGTATAGTGAAAAGGCATTTTAAGTCCTTAGTGAGAGGTTGCTGTATCAAGCACTCTATCAGGTGAAAAAACAAAGCCTCTGGACGTTACCCACATAAACCTCTTTAACATGGGTGTATAATCAGTTGGACCTTTCCTATCGTAAACAGAAGCTGAAGTAGCCTCACATCCTCAACTCCTAGTCCACAAAACATAAAATAGAAAACATTATGTAGGAAAGGGAAACTGCAGCTCCAAATGTGGAAGCATGTTATAACAGTATCTTATTTTTTATAGCTGTCTTGGAATGTGAAAAACATTCACCTTGATACATAAGCCACATATTACTTGTTTCTCTTTAATAACCAATTTGTTACTTGTAGTTCAGGTATTAGATATATGCCCATATATGTATACTTGCTTGAGGTTCTGCTTCCTTTTTTTCACTGTTTTCCCTCTTCACATCACAGTGGAATGGAGAATTACAAGATAGGTTATAATGCCTGACAAGAGGTGACTACATCTGTATCTTAAAATGTCTGTATGGGTTCCAGTAAATCCTACCACAGGTGCTCTTACCATTATCAAAATGTTCAGTTTTTATTCAAACCTCCAAAGGAGACATGATAAATTTCAGCTGATAAAAACGGCGACCACTTGGGTCTCTTTGCCCTGTACTGAGTGGCACAGCAGCAGCTCAAAAGTGTGTAATTTTCAAATTTGAAACCTATTGATTAGACTCTTTATTCCAACTACAACCACAGCTATTGAATGAACTAGGAAGAAAGGACTACTTTGTAACAACTCTTTCTTACTTCTTTATATCTACCTTCCAGAGAGTACTCACCAAACAAGAATAGGAGTCATTCAATCTGTGATCCAAGGTCTGCCTCTGAAGCAGTCTAAAAAGGGAGGCATGGTCAAATTTGCAGGGATTAGCAGAAATAAACTCATCCATGCCATGTTTCTGACCACGGTCTGTATCTGTTCGTACAAGGAAAAACGTGCAGAACAATATGTATGACTGTGCATGTAGATTTACAAATGCAAGTGTACACACATGGTATAAAAGTCTCAATCTACAAACTTGAAAATATGTCAAAGAAACAAGTGACATAAGTAGATATCTGCAGGTGACTTACAAAATATTGGGGTTTAAGCTGAAAATAATATTACTAGATTATTTTTCTATCATAACAATCTGTGCATTGTAACAATGAAAAAATTTGAAGTTACTACCCACTGACAGATTAAACAAAACTCAGAAAGGCTACCAGAAAACACAGTCTAGTACATTAAAACAATTCTTAAATCACTGTTTTCTAGCAGAGCTCTCCAAATGTTATAATTTACAATTGTCACGAGTTAAAAAGAAAAAAAAGTGCTGTACAATTTTCTGCTTTTGTGTGTCTCTGTTTCTAATTTTAGCAAAATAACCACATAAAATATCCTTCCCTCCACTGCGAAGAAAAGGTTTATGCATTTATTTCTTCCCATAAGAAAGAGCATCTTTACTGCAGTTCAGAGTACCACTCATAGAAATATTCACCGTGGCTTGAAGCCTACTTCTCAAATGGCAAACTGGAGCAGAAATGAACACACTGGCTTGAGCTAGGTCATTTCCAGCCTTCTTTTTGTACTCGGCTTTTAATGAGACGAACCCTAATGTAGTAATGGCAAAGAGCTCCTTCAACCTTCCAGCAAAGAGTAGTGAAAAAGGGAGCAGCATTTTTGTGTAAATACATTGAGAAAACATACCATCCCAAATGGCACTTCAATCAAAGGCCCAAATTTATTGTTCTTCACAGATTGCATCTTTCAACGCCTTTAAACCCCGCGGGTTTATCAAAAGAGAAGCTCTAGCGATTGCTTTCATTAATGCTATGTTTTGTCAAAGTCCTCAATGTGAATTATCTATCAAGTATGGACAGAAAAAGCCTTACAGTGCCCGAAAGGACAAGTTATGTATTAGCACATTAGCTGTCTTGGATTCTATAGACTCTACTGGAGTGAACAGTCCTATCAACTTAAAAATTGACTTCCCCTTTCAATAGGGTCTTGGCTCTTTGTTCCTTTAAATTCAAACCTAGGTCTTTTTATATTCGTTACTGGAAAAGTATAGATCTAAGTGTATCCTAAATGCAATTTTGAAAACCTGCATAGTACAAACCTAAAATTTCTAAAGAAAAGGAGACAAAAGTTTATTGATTAAACCAAATTATAGAGTAAGGTTCATAATAAAACTCAATATTGATCTGTGGGCATGATGCTAACATAATCAGTCACATTTAGAAATTTAGCCCCAGATCATATTGATCCATGTCAAGTCCAACTTTCAGCTGTATTTGTGGATGAGAGAATTATTTAATTCAAGCTGAAGGATCCGCAGCATCACATCCTAGAAAGATGCAGAAACTAATTCATATCACTTGGCTTTGCACTGTCAAAGCAAGAGTCACATCCATGTGACAGATTTCACCAAGGTGGATGTAGCAAATAAACAGTATGACAATACATCGATGGAGAAAGGTATGAGACCATCATCATCGAGAAACAGTAGCATATATTTTAATTAAGATCATCTGCCAATGTAATTGCACAGATCAACTATTTCCATGAGCATAGAGCAGCCTAGCACTAATGACAAACTTAGGTCACATTTTGACATAGGTACATGAAATATTCTGTCTTAATTAGTGCCATTTAAATATCCTTAAACATGTGAATTCATAAACTACTGATAGACACAACTGCATTACAAAAAGTACTAAACTACAATGGGAAGCCACCTGCAGTTTCCAAAATTATCTATACATTTTAGTTCTCGAAAAACTAATATGTTTAGTATGTAATTGGTTTCCACATTTCTTTTTAAGTTTTTGGTCTTAAATGAATGTCTGATCCTTTAAGCCACTACTTACAGGAAGATAGATGACAGACATGAAAAAGGGTTAATATTTCTTTCTGTTGTTGGTCTCACGTACAAGTTACATACAGCTGAATCTTTCTTAAATTAACTGGTGTGATTCTTTTTTCCTCTGGTTAACTACACAAACATAAATGATTCTCCTTTAGTAAAAGAAAATCTGTGTTAACTATTGTTAAATAACAGAGTACTTTAAAATCAGGAGACTGGATGTTGCAAAGGATTCAACATTCTGATACAGTTACCCAGAACAGAATTTGTAAGCTGATCTACTTAACACGATGAAGCTTGTGAAAGTAGAATCCTTTAGTAGATAAAAGGGGAAAAATAATCAAACCCATGTATTTAAAAACATAAATACCTGCTAGATTTAATTGTACAGGAGATCTATGACTTATCACCATCTTTTAAAATAAATCTATTGGTATGCAGCACACTGTTAAATAGTAGATCTATTAGCAATTATATTTTAGCAAAGAAAACAAACCCCTTACCTTTGCCAGCTGTGTGCAAGCAGGAAATAATAGAAAAATAGATCTCGTGTAACACATTAGATATTATTTTAATGCTATGATATATATATACAAGGTAACTGGCAAATCTTTTTGAAACAAAATGGATTAAAAATAAAACAGAAAAGGACTTGACCTGAGATTATGAACAATTATTTGACTCTGATCTGACCTCACTTTTAAAAATTGTTGGATTGTATTTTTTAAATTCCTACCTCTGAGCTTCATATGTCATGTTCAAGCTACATGAAAATTCAATAGCATAGAGTGCTGTAATGTGATATACATGTAAGAAAAAAAATACAATCTTATTTTATACTCTACACTTTCTCAATCTTGGGAGAACTTTGAAGCAGTAACACTTCTCCTGCTTCTTCACAATTATTTTTTCCCTCCTTCTTAATGGAGTTTGTTGTCCTGATTTTAAGTGTTATTTTCCTGATTTCAAACTCACACTCACTGTTTTTGCCCCTATTTCCACATTACACTGTTTCACATTGTGTATTTATTTGATCTTTTGGAAGAAAAAAAGAATTTAATTGAGGTAGGACAAATACATATTTTTAAACCATGGTAAACACTTACAAAACCTATTACAGGAGTTTTAGCAAATTCACTGCGTATTCTTTTAGACAAGGATATTAATTCTGGCAAGCATGCAGAATATGCCAATTTTAGTCCAGCTACAAAAGCTACATAAAAATCACTGTATCTTCTGTGACTCAGTAGAATTGAGTGAATTAAGACTACCAGGAATTCCGTGTTTATGGTATACGCTTGAGTTGCTCCTAGTGATAACTATATCACCAGGCATCATCTCTGTCTCATTCCAGCCCAGAAGCAAATACATGTTTTCTGTAGCATTTACTCTGTGCTAAGGTGAACTGGCCTTGAAAAGTGGTGATCTCCTTCCCTCTTGTGACTCTCAGTGACATTCCTGTTTGAGTTTGAGCATCTTGGAAGCAATTTGAACTAACTCAGGCAGACAAGAATGAAGAGCAGGTAGAGAAAAGAAATTCAGTATTGTAGGAATTAAAAAGATTTAAAGACGAGGAGTAGTGGGGTAAGAACTATGACTCTTATAGAGAAGAGGCTGGAACTGGTTGGATGAAGATGAAGGTGCACATACTCTTTGCAAAAGACAGTGGCAAGACATGCATTACTTTCCTTCAAGTGCCACTCCACAGAGATAGTCACAGCTTGTATTGGGAACATCGCGACTCCTGATCATTGACCAGGACTCCAAAGGGCTACATGCTTAGAAACACAGGCCAAAGAGACAATCCATGCCCCCAGAACCTTGTAATTTAAATATCAGACAATGAAATAGCAGATGGAGAGAAAGTGACAGAACATGAGAAGGCAGCAGGACCAGGTAACTGTCAGGTTGGAGATAGCACACCAGTGTGCTGTCAGTATTTGGCCAAAGGATGGATTTGAACAGCTACAAAAAGGTGGCTTATTGCCTGCCTAAGGTGACGGAGGCCAGTGTTAACATTTTCTTTCTAAAAGGGAGATGTGGCTAGTTGGAGACAAGCAGGAATGGGACATGCAAAGAAATGGAGGAATATGCAGGCAGGATGGAGTTACATTACTTTTGTAGGTAGTATCACCATTTAAGGTTTCCCAAGACAAAAACCTTCTGGGACAGAATTTAGATTAGCCCTCTCTCTCCCCTCCCTCTTCCCCCTCACAGAAAAGATAGGCAGGGGAAGTAAAAAGGGTAAGTAAAATGACTTGCACAGAATTGCAAGTTAAAAAAGTAATTTTTAACAACAACAATAAAATAGAAGATATTAATGGAAAAGAGATAAACAGAGATACAGATATATCCAAAACCAGATCATGGATGCCAATAGATTAGGCCTGACTGTGCAGCAAAACTAAAAAAAAAACCCTCCCCACTAGGCAGGAAGGCAAAAAGCCACAGAAAGAGAACTCCCTTAGACAAAGGGTAGGCCAGAAAGGGAAGGGAATAACAGGATCTGATAACTTCCACCTGCTCACCCGTGTTGGGTTCCACCTGAGGGTCCATCAGTTAACCCTTAACCCACAACAGGTAGGTAAAGTGTAAGATGGACATAAAGCTGCTAAACCTGCTGAGAAAACTATTTCAAACAAAAGAACTATTTTAAAGGAACTGCTCTATAAAAACATTACCAGTTAGTCCAAAACTGAGCAATGCCACCGTGAGGTTAAGCAATGGCATTTGTTACATGTATGCGTTATGACACTAGTACCTTATATATGACTGAGAGCAACACAAACAACATTAGAAAGATATACAAAATGCCTAATTTATTATTACATATTTAATCTATTATAGGGAGATAAATTATATAACACTTATAAGTACAACAAATTAGACTGAAAATGTTAATTCTATATTTTCCTAATTAATTGCTTGCACTTTCTTGTTGATTAAATAACACTGAGTGCTCCACATGGATGAATTATATGTCCATACAACCTTCCTTTTGGTGCCCTTTTGGTCAGATGGATTCTTCATTTGGAAAAGTCCTTAATGTTGCTGTTGTTGGATTGATGTCTTGCAATAACAATGTATGGCCTATGTATTTGACTCCCTTTGCTTAATAACTAATAAATAAGATGTGATGTTCTGTATATGGGTTCTAAACAGCATTTTCATGATTGGTCTCTGCAAAATCTTAAATTATTTTCATGATCTCATGTGCTGCTCTTGCTTCTTTGTTATGACCAAGTTATTAACGGTGTTTCACCACTTCAAGAGCCTTTCTAACTGTGCGAGTAGTTCTCCTAATGCTTTGTTCATTAAGAACGGGATCACCTCTTGAGCCTTTTCATATGACTCAGATCAATCTACCTTTAATTGGTACTTTTCCTGAAATGTTCATGTCCTTTGAAACTTCTGGCTTTGCTATACTCATGCATCTTTAAATACTCTGTCCTTTACCTTACAGAGTGATTATCTGGAATAGCAGAACTAAAGAGCAGTCTCTTTTTCCTACAAAAGTGCAGTACCAAGTTGTTTACAGAGGAATGGCTGGTATTCATTTTCAAATTGTAGTTTGATCCCAGTGCCACACTTTAAATGTGTTATTTGCCACACTGGTAGTAGAGAATATCATGTTTCTTCTGAATGTCCTACATGAACAGTCTTAAACTGTTATATACAGCATCACCAAGAAGACACTGTACATTCGTATCAGTTAGAGATTTGCAGAGTGGCCTTTTGGGCTGCTGCTGCTGTGCACATGCAAGCACAATATTTCTGTTTCCTGCATTTGTGATAACTGCTGTAGAGATCAGTCAGACACTAGCTATCTTATGCCTACTTTCTTTTCAGAAGTTTCTTATGTGTTTGCTTTCATCCAGCTCCAAGGTGGCTGAAGTTTTGTCCATGTACATTTAAGCAATCCTTTGTACAAGGAAATATCTTATGTGGTAAAAGGCACCAATAACTGCAAAAAAAACCCCAAACTCAAACTCCTCTCTTATTCCTTTGTTTCTACTAATTTCTTTTACAAAAAAGGAATTCGTAGTACAGATCACAACAATCATTCTACTAGTTTAAAAAGCTCTTCAGAGTTTTCAATCTGAGAAAACAGAAAATAGCAGAAGCTGTAAAAACAAAGTATCACTACTGTCATTTACACATTATCACTTGATTAAAAATGTGAAGTATTTATTGAAGTGCTTGCATTTGACAAGTTCTCATTTTTAGCTACTAATGTAAAACTAACTTTGGAAGATAGAATTTTGCCTACAAGGCAATGGAAAATGGAAATGTTAGATTTATTGATAGAAAAAAATAACCTTAATAGAGCCATTTGTATGACATTATTTCTTCTGTGACAATTTTGAGTTACTTTTCCTATATATCAAGAGAATTTCATGCTTACAGAAGATCGTTTACAAACACAATGTATATATAAAAAAGAAACATGTCTCCTTAAGTTGAATTTTCTCTACATCCAGCAGTTTGAAGTTAAATTGTTTCAAGTCATCAAAAGTTCTTTTTGTACATTTTGTACATCTTACCTTCCTTCCAAGACTTTCAAGGCTTGAATATAATTAAATGACATTTGTTTGACAAAGCTCTAGTTGGATTTTTGCTTCATGTATGTGGAGGGGATATTGTATGTTACACTTTAGAAATTAAATCATCTATTGGCTGGAAATGCTTACATGTCATGCTTACAAGGTCTTGTAATGACAGGATGAGGAGTAGTGAGTTTAAACTGGAATAGAGGAGATTTAAAGTAGAGGTTAGGAAGAAATTCTTCACAGTGAGGGTGGTAAAACAATGGAACAGGGAGGTTGTGGATGCTTCCTCCCTGGAAGTGTTCAAGGCTAGGTTGGATGAGGCCTTGAATGACCTGTTCTAGCAGGAGGTGTCCCTCCCTATTTAGAGGGTTTGGAACTAGATGATCTTTGAGGTCCCTTCCAATTTAAACCATTCTATGATTCTATGTATTAATAAAAAATTTATATGTATAAAAAATTCTTGGATTGCACTCAGTCTCCATGAAAAAAAACAATAAAATCAGAGGTGCTTTCTACATGACAGGATACTTTCATAGAATCAGCCAAGTTGGAAGAGACCTCCAAGATCACCCAGTCCAACCTATCACCCGTCCCCAGCCAATCAACTAGACCATGGCACTAAGTGCCTCATCCAGGCTTCTCTTGAACACCTCCAAGGATAGCAACTCCATCACCTCCCTGGGCAGCCCATTCCAATGGCAAATCACTTCCTCCTAACATCCAGCCTATACCTCCCCTGGCACAACTTGAGACTGTGTCCCCTTGTTCTGTTGCTGGTTGTCTGGGAGAAAGGACTGACACCCACCTGACTATAACCTCCCTTCAGGTAGTTGTAGACAGCAATGAGGTCACCCTGAGCCTCCTCTTCTCCAGGCTAAACAACCCCAGCTCCCTCAGCCTCTCCTCATAGGGTTTGTGTTCCAGGCCCCTCACCAGCTTCGTCACCTTTCTCTGGACATGCTCCAGTACCTCAACATCTCTCTCGAATTGAGGAGCCCAGAACTGCACACAGCACTCACGGTGTGGCCTGACCAGTGTTCAGTACAGGGGAAGAATAACTTCCCTTGTCCTACTGGCCACACTGTTCCTGATACAGGCCAGGATGCCACTGGCTCTCCTGGCCACCTGGGCACACTGCTGGCTCATCTTCAGCCTACTATCTACAAGTACCCCCAGGTCTCTTTCTGCCTGGCTGTTCTCCAGCCACTCTGCCCCCAGTCTGTAGCACTGCTTTCAAAGAGATTATATGAAATTTTCAAGATATGGTTAGTATATGCTATCAACCTTGATTTTTCCCTGAAACAATTTTCAAGCAAAGACAAGGAAAATTGATTTTGTTAATTTACTAACTAACTAAAAATATATACAGTTTAATATTATACTGGGGGATGCAAAAAGTCAGCAACACATCTAGTGCATTTTAGTTCAAAATCTATGGTCTGCATAGCAATTTTTAGATACTATGTACAATGTGAGATAAAGCTGAACTACCTCTATGAAATTGTAAAAAATGCTTTTCTGTTCGATATGATATTTGTGGGCTACTGATATAGATAATGTAAACCAAACACCATCACCACAGTAATATATATAGGTCAAATGTAATGAATATGAAGCTAATTGTTGTATTTTCAAGGATTATAATAAAAATGATGACCCGACCCGTGAGTGGGGATTTCCCTTGCAGGTAATAATAATCTGAGTTAAAGAGAGCTTTTAGCCAAGAACAAACTGCTAGGCACATTTCCCAAGTGAACCAGTTATGCCTAATTAATCTTCATTGAGGCAGCTGATACATATTTTATCAACTAAAACTGAAACCAAGGCCACAAAAGAACAAGAAAGCAAACTTACAAAGTGGGGATATATCTGTGTTGACATTTCCTCCTTTAGGATTCATCTTTTGGGCTTGATTTGCAGGAATAGGCTTATATGATTGACCTGTGGCTCTGTACATGGCTTGAACCCAGAGTATTCTATCCTGCTCATCATCACTGGCAAAAATCACAGTATCACCTTCCTTAACAGCATTGAAGAACATTCGTCCACCCTGAAGACCTGAAGCAGGAAATGAGAAAATACACTTAATATATACAAGTTACTTTCAAATCACTATCAATGTTTATCACATTATTGGTTTTCCATCCATGTGAACATGGTGTTAAAACATTTAATAGGTATTTGTGACCTAGAAATATGATACAATCTAGAGCTATAAAGATCAAGTGGTAATATGTGGCAGTAACATATAAGTAGAACAAATACAGAATTCACAGTAGAATATATCTCCATAGTTCTATTTCCAGTTAAATTCCACTTTTTCTATGTCCTGTGCTACTTTGCATTTCTCTAGCATATTCTCCTCCTTGGCATAATTTTACTAGCTGAAACTTCCCATAAGCTTTAACTCTTCTTGAACAGAGGCAGTTCAATGCCTCTTTATCAGTGTTGTTGCTCCTTCCTTGGTCCCTTTTCCTCATTCCAGTGTTTTGTTCTGAAAGCGCATAAACAGAACAGCGCACAATGGTCAAAGTGGCTGTGCCAGGGATATTTTAATGATAATATTGTTTTAGCTTTCCAAACATAGAATCATAGAATGGTTTAGGTCGGAAGGGACCTCAAGGATCATCAAGCTCCAATCCCCTGCCATAGGCAGGGACACCTCCCACTAGAGCAGGTTGCTCAAGGCCCCATCCAGCCTGGCCTTAAACGCCTCCAGGGAGGAAGCATCCACAACCTCCCTGAGCAACCCATTCCAGTGTCTTACCACTCTCACTGTAAAGAACTTCCTCCTAACATCCAGTCTAAATCTCCCCTCTTCCAGTTTAAACCCATCACCCCTTGTCCTGACATTACTAGACCTTGTAAACATCTTCTGAGCATTGTTTGCCTGCTCAATTAATCTAAACATTGAGGCAACATTTCCATAGGTCAATCTTCAGTATTTGAGATGTCTCCAAATTCATAACCATCCAATGCATATGAAGAACTGTTTTTACATACATAACTTTGACTTTACCTTTGACATTTTAATACTAACTTTTGCAGATTTTTCTAATACATCCCTCTTCATCTTTGATTCCTCTGAGTAATAAAAACCACAAAAATATTGCACTTAAAATTCAATACTAGTACCTGTGTGAGGAGCTGTATAATCCACAGTGTATCCTTCAAGTTGCATCAGTTCCTGAGGCTCAGATTTCTTTTCTCTGTAACTGCACATCGCAAATGTGTATTGGCTAACCTAAACAAGAAAGGACTTATTTGCTGAATTCCATTCCAGAATTTTGTAACATCTGTACTATGGTTCAAATTAACTTTCAGTTGAGCTGAAGAAACAACCTATTTTTGACTAACAGAAATATTTACAGCGTAAAGCTTTGCATTCTTTCTCCTTCTTGCCAAAAGGAAAGTGAAACAATCTTAAAAAAGCAAAACACGAAAAGACCCCCATAAACACATCTATCAGTACTTTCCTGAAACACAACATACTTTTGGCTTTTGTTTTATGAAAAATTAAAAAGAAGTAAATTAGGTTCTGGTAAGGAAAAATACTTGGTACTGTGGTACTGACCAAACTGCTCAGCTTACTATGTTAAAAAAACCTCCTGTATTCCAAGAAACTGGAAAGAAAGGACTCTCACATATAAAAGCACTGTTTGTGTAAGACGTGTCAAAATGATCATGTAGCTGGGAAGAGAAACACACGATCTGGCCAATTAAAGATGGTAAACAACAGAATTTGCAGTTCCATTTTATAGTCTAATTTCTGCATATTTTGTACCTGGTTCTACACCTATCTCTAGGTTGCCTGGCTTACTTGGTATATTACTGTGTAGGCTAAGCAGCTTGCAGCTGGCATGAGTAACACTTCTCATCAAATGAAATTATAAAAAAATATAAGAAAGCAATAAGAAGAGAATCTGTCACCATGTGGTTTACAGCTCCTCAGACAGAGCAGAAAGCAGTAAGTAGAGCTGAAGAAAAAGTGACTGAAACGATAAAGGAATGCAAAAACTAGAAGAGAAAAAACAATCTTTGAAATAAAACTCAGATGTTCCCAGACTTAAATTAAGAGCTAGAAATGCTATCAAAAGGGACGAGAAGAAAGAGCTTGTGAACCTCTGAACACCTGAGACTTAAGGAAACAGAATATATATGGGTCTTTGAAACTCTTGTCTCCAAGGACTGTGGGATACCTCGGCTACTGACTTATTTTGAACTACAGTATTTCTTACATCTGTAAAATTATGCAAAGATCTAAGGATACACAATGAGCATTCCTGATAGATGACTTTTAAACACATCCAGTCGGTGACTCAATCAGCTCTCTGGGCAACCCATTCTAATGTCTCACCACTCTTTCTGTGAAAAAAGGTTTTTAATATCCAGTCTAAACCTACCCAGCTGCAGCTTGAGGCCATTCCCTCTTGTTCTATGACTAACAACCTCTGACAAGAGATCAGAACCAACCTCTCCACAAAGTTCCTTCAGGTAGCTGTAGACAGCGATGAGCTCTCCCCTCAGCCTCCTCTTTTTCATACTAACCATCCCCAGCTCCTTCAGTTGCTCCTCATATGATTTACTCTCCAGGCCCTTCATCACCTTTGCTGCCCTCCTCTGCACTTGCTCCAGCACCTCAACATGCCTTTTGTAATGAAGTTCCCAAACCTGAACACAATACTCGAGATGTGGCCTCACCAGAGCAGAGTACAAGAGGGCAGTCACCTCCCTACTTCTGCTGGACACAGCATTTCTAGCACAAGCCAGGATGCCATTTGCTTTCTTTGCCACCTGGGCACACTGCTTGCTCATATTCAGTTGCTTGTCAGTTAGAGCCCCCAGGTCTCTTTCTGCCAGACAGCTTTCCAGCCACACTTTCCCAGGTCGATAGCATTGCTTGGAGTTGTGATCCAAGTGCAGGATCTGGCATTTGGCCTTGTTGAAGCTCACCCTGTTAATGTTGGCGCATGGATCCAGTCTATCCAAGTCCCTCTGCAGAGTCTCCCTACCCTCATGCTGGTCAACACTGACACCTAACTTGGTGTCATCTGCAAACTTATTGCTGACACACTCTATGTCTTCATCAAGGTCATCAATAAAGATGTTAAATAGAAGTCAGCCCAACACTGAGCCCTGAGGAGCACCACTTGTGACTAGGTGCCAGCTGCATTTAACTCCACTGACCACCACCCGTGGGCCCAGCTCAGCAAGACACACTGCTGGGCCGGGCTTTGGCAAGCTGGGTACTGCTTCAGCCATGGAGGCTGAAATGGGATCTTGGGCAGGGTGAAGAGGCCCTGAGGTGCCGGGCAGGGACAGTCAGAGTTGATGGTCCTCTCAGGGCATTGACACCATGTCATGTGCCCTGTCATGGCCCTATGCCATGTCATGAGGCTCTAGGCCTAGCAGCAATGTGTAGGTGACTGCCATGGCATTTTATTCCATCAACCAGAATAATTTGGCTTTATTGCAGTGCCAGGTATTAAAAATTAATCTGCAGGCTCTATTTGCAAGAATAAAAACATTTTCATGTCAACAACTCTGTATAATCACCACAAAAAAGGAAGCCTGCAGATACTGTAAAAACGCACAGGATGCCTATTTCCCCCCCCCAGCCATTATGTGTTTTTGAAGATAAGGCTGTGGAAGTTGTGAGCTATGCTTCTTTCTTCATTTCTAAACTTACCTCTGTAACAAATTAGAGACTATAATGTTGCTGATTTCACTTTTTGAAACATTTCAAATGCTTTCTCTAATTTAAAAGGAACAATTCATTAAAGGATCTTGAAGTCACAACTTCGCATTCTTGTTGAAAAGGAGACATTGAAAGATCTTCCCACCAGAGAAACAAAATATGCCAGAAAACATTGTTGGGGAAAAAACACCTCAACAAAATAACAAAATATAGATCTTGCTTCGTTTATTTATGCTGCAATCCCTTAAATCAATTTCCTTATGGTTATTGGTGGCTACTATCAGTTACTATAGAATGAAGTACCAGCACAAAATAAAATTACACTCTTAAATACAGATCTATGAAAAGGTTTAACTGTATTGTTAGTAGTTAATGGACTTGTAGGTAGTTTTTCCTCGTGATTCAGCAAATTAGCATTACTATTTCATCAAATAATGGATGTTCAAAAGTCACGACTCTGTACAACACATTCTCAGACAAAACTAGAATCAAGCTAGCCTCTTAAATAGCAATTTAAGAGAAGAAAAAGGCAATCTTCTTACTATAACTGCATTTACCCGAATTAAAAAAAATTCCAAAGGTCTGAACATCTGGCTACTAGCTGTTCTACTTACTTTCTAACACAGTGGAAAAACAACAGACAGACAGATAGGCACAAAAATGTGGACATGACTTATGAGCAGTGTCACTAGGAGATGTCCCCATTGGGCAGAAAAGACCCTTTCTAATGTGCCAGGATGAACTATTACTTCAAACCTGGAAGCTGACTCTGTGGTCCCTGCTACAGGGCACCACTGGGCAGCTCGCTGCGGGAGTTTGGCAGTAAGAATTAGCCTGCATGGTTGGCATGTTTAGAAAAAAAATTATCCAAGAAACAAATGACTGCCCTTTCAAACATCAGAGCAGATGAAATTAAAATGACAGAAATGAATCTGCATTCAGATTACTGGAGGAAGATATTACCAGACAGTAAATGAAGTAAAGCACAGCATGTCCAGCTGAGGCATTTTACCAAACACACTGTGTCCAGTCTTTTTCCAGTTTGAAATAAATAATCGTCTGGAGAAGTGATTGGATTATAAAATGAAAAGGTTCAAATTTTCAGACATTAAACTTCCTGTAATGTTGACCTCTTCTCTCAGAAACAATCACCAACTTCTAATACATGTAGCAGTAATGAAGGTGCCAGTTACACACATCACACTCCTGAAAAGTCAACATTATTCATCTAATTTCACACCTGAGAAAATTTCCAAAGCAAGATAAATTGTATTGATAGCCTTTGCTTAGAACTGATTTTCATGGCCTTAATATTTTACAAATGTTAAAAGGCTATAGAGGATGACTCTTCAATATGTCAATAATAAATCAATAGAACAGACCGATACACATTACTGAATGCTTATTTCACACATGCTGACTTCAGCTTACCATCAGCGCACGTATCATGGCTGGACTATATAAATATATCAAAGATGTCTGGACAGTAAATATTGTGGTAATTTTTGTATACCTTAATTAAACTGGTAGGTACTTTAAAATGAGATAGATGAGTTAAATTAGTGCAATATTCTCCTCCATTATTTTAATTTCAGCATAGAAAGCAGAAGAAAGTTAATTTTAACTTGGCTGAAATGAACTGGTCTCCCAGATGACTCCCTATCATACACACAGAGAAAGATTATGTCACTTAGGTGTACATATTAAAACTCAGATGATACCTCTAGCTTAGAGGAAGAGAAAAAGATTTTTTTTTTCTTGAAAGGGGAGATATAAATTATTAGTGTTAAACAGAAGCAAGATTCTACTTTTTTTTTCCTGCAAGTTTACATTATGTTCCCTTTACATCATGTTCCCTTTACATCCACGCCTTAATAGCTTAATAGATCTTCCCAACCTTTACAAATTTTTAATAAAGTCACAAAAAAGTCCTCTTCTTTTCACAGAGGACCTTAGCAAAATCAGAACTCAAATGGATTCAGTACACTATAATGAAGATCCTGTCTAATCTTATAACTATTACTCATTGATTATCAACATGCAAGCCAGCTCCCATTGAAGTCTGGGAGAATGCTGTGGCACGGCTATTATGTAAATACTCTCAGCTTGGAACTTTACTTTATTAAAAATCTTTTTCAGGATTAATTTTCTTTACATCCTCACAATTTTCATCTTTTAAGAGTAGGAGAAGACCAGATGAATGTAACTGACAGCCTGGCAGAGAAAAGAATCACGCTTTCTGTAAAGTAGTTTTAGAAGCCTTCTTAAAAAAGCCTCATTAACAGGCTTCATCCTTTGTATGACTCTTGTTGAATTGTGAGCTTCCATCATTTGCGGTCAACAAAACAAAGTACATGAAAAAATAGCATTCTCTGAACTGACTAAGAAGAGTAGCAAATTTGTAAATACAACCTGAAGATTACAAGAAACAGAAAATAATGATTTTTTCCAAAGACAGAGAACTCATTAATCTCTCAGTTTTGGCCACTCGAAATCTACTTTTCCTATTTTATTTATCTCATGCTATTGTCACCATTCACTAGCATATGAAAATGCTTGAGCAAAAGTTATGAAATATCATCTCAGTAGGTCAGGCCATTTTAGTGGCAAAGAACAATTGCCACGCTATATTTTTGGTAACAACTACTACACAATTGATCCTAATTTTCAAGGAAGAACAAAAATTAGCATTATTTAAAAATATTTATTAAAAAGTTCTTGATAAGAACTGTTGCCTTAACTTCAAAGGTGGGAAATCTTTGTTGGGTTAGAATAAATGAAACAGTAAGCACAATCCACTTTGTGAAATGTAGCTGTATCTTAAACTGAGTGATGCTAGAAAGCAGTCGGTACAAAGTGTCAAGGTTACAGTTTCACTTAGATATTTCAAAGTTTCAGCTGAAACGTTGCTCAGTGTAGAGACTCATTTATATGTATGTAAAACTCACTCTAAAACTCACTTCTGTTTACTACATGTGTAAATTTTAAAAAGCTACCTTGGATGTCACTAAAAAGGTTGAAGCAGTGCTGCATATATTGCCTGAAGGTACTGATTTACTAATGGCTCCAGAAACCATGTATAAGAAAGTTGCTAGTTCAAGACTACCCTTTAACAAAACTTCATGGCAGACTACTAACCTGAACAAGAACAAAGTAGCGTTTTTTCCACCGCTTCCAAACCTTCTGTCCTAGAGCATACAAATACCTGCAAAGGAAATAACAAAGGGAACATTTTTACATTATTAAGAAGCATGATACTAGGAGGACCCAATGTGAATGACTGCATTCATTTTCTCTACCTACTGAGTTGCTTCTTCAGTACTGTCTACAGATAAATGTTTTTTTTTCTTTTCTTCTAGTTACTCAGACCATAAAAATGCAAAAACATATTCCTTTTATCTCAAAATAAATTAAAAAAACCCCAGGAACAAAAGATTCTATGACCTCACATTTGAGAAGACTAACCTGGGTATCACATATTTCACCAATCTCATTAGAAGATATAAAAAATAGCTTAAACAGAACACTTTTGATTATACAAAAATATTGAAGTTAAAGTCTCCAATACTTTTTTTTTCTTTTCCATTTGGTTTCCAGAGATTTGCTAGTGTTTCCCCAGAGTGTGAGAAGTCAGCCACAGTGTCAGTCTGAGAAAATGCTCACCTAAAAGAAATGTTAGCAGACATGCAAGACTAACCTTTTTTTCCCAGAGTAAACTAGAATCTGATTTCCTGAGCAGAAACACTTCACTATGAAGACTCTCAGATTACAAAAAACTACTTGTCACCTCAACAATTTCCAGGTTCTGAATCAGACAGTGTAATCAGGAGCATCAAACACTGAGATGACAAAACCACAGACGTTCATACTGTTTGGTGGTAGAGGAAGCACCCTCATTATCCAAGAAGTCACAGAATGTTTTATGGCATTTTAGTGACACTTTTTTTCCTGCATCTGTGGTTCTGTTGCACAAAGACAGCAAGAAGGATGAGCTGAGGGATTGTAAGCAACAAGTAGATATGGTAAGGATCTCCCTCTTAAAACTTGACAGGAGAGCAAAACATTACCTATAAGATGTCCTTTCTAGCTAGACAGCTTACATCAAGGGCATCTAGTACTAGTAGGTAGGTCAATGACAGAACAAAGCACTCTCCAGAGGATGCTGGCACATATATTACGGGGAAGTTATAATACCAGACTGAAAATGGTAGATTAGATCACTGGTAGATGGACAGGGGCCTTTGTGGTAGGAGGACAGTGTTTACTGCCTTCAATATTCTGATCCCTTCTGGTACTTTTTCGCCTGGTGTTTTTTTAACTCAGTTGAAACAGAGGGCAATGAACCAGCATCCTATGTGAAACAGGCGGAGGCAAATCGTATTTTTCACTTATCTTGTGCATACACTCCATTACATCCCTTCCCACTTCAGGTATCACAAAGGATTTTATCTAACATGAATGTTAGAAAACGCTTGTTAATTCAGGTGGTTTGCCAGATGATGTAGCAGTTCCTTCTTGACTATGACACCAATACCTCACCCTTCATCGGTTTGTACTACTGCACTACGCTGTGCTCTGCCTGGCTTCGTTACTCTGCTCTCTATTTGCACGTAAGGACCATCAGCTTTCTGTACACAATTACCCACTGACGGAGCTTTCATTGCTATGCTTTTTAGCTTCTAAAATCTGTTATTATTATAATCTTAATAAAAAGAAAGAAGGAAGGGTTATGTCAGAAAGAGTATTAAAATAGGGCCTACTGGAAACTTTATATCATTTTGTAACTAAGGAAGCATTTACCTCACAGATTGATAGCCAAATATCCCCCCCCAGTTTCGCTTTTCATATGTTTCCAAAGAGTCAGGTATGCTCCTCTAAATCAGGTTATTTACTTTCCCCAAAGCATACTTCATTGCTATTGCCCTCTTAGTCTGTAATACTGCCATAGGGTGGAGCAGGAACGGCTCACAAATTTTAGTCTGCCTTTAATATTAATGACCATGATGGAGAAAAGTAAAATGAGTAGACTGGGCCTTCATAATTGCCAACTCACAGAGCTGCAGCCTGCTATTTCTCCTCCCATATATGTATCTGTATTCACCTACAAGCACTGCTCCCTCTCTCCATCCGAAATAACGTGCACAAAATGTATAGAGTCAGACTATTATAAACACTCTCATCAGCAACAAGAAACACATAACAGCCATTCCTCCAAACACTGTACTTTTCTTTAGGTAAATATTCTGTGCAATACAAAGAAGAAACTGACAGTCAGAAGCAGCTAAGTCCATATTTCTAAAAATTAACTAAACCATTTGCTGCAAATATTCTCACTCTAACTTGGGTTCCAGAGTTAAGATAATTATTACAGTTCAGCTACAAACTGAGAATGAAGATATTGAAATTGTTCTTCTGTATCTGAGCACTGGAATAGTAATTGATTATTACTAATTAGATTTATTTTGACTTCTCCTTAAACCCACATTTTATCAGGGTGGATAATTAGTCAATTGACACGAAGTCATGTAAGATTTGTTTTCTGAGGTCCACAGAAACAGGTATAGATGGCAGAGTTTCATCATGTAAAAATACACAAATATAATGAAGATATGTGTACAAAAAAGTCAATATCTGCACATGTGCACATTAGAAAGCGTATTTATGGTTACTATGCATATGATTGGTTGCTTTTTTCAGTCCCTTTATATTACATAATTTCCAGTAACTTAAGACTAATATGCCTGCTTTTATGCAGCACATAGAAAACAGCACTTAACGAATCAACATGTTTGATCAGCATCCTAAGTGCTTAATGTAAAGATTTTCTAACACAGTTTTGTTTTATGAAAACACAACCAAAGGCACAAACCATGCAATCACTTTTCTAAGACTTCTGCTCTTAAAAACCAGTTTTACAAGTTCGTTTTCCTCAATAGTATTTGATACTGCTTTCGACCTCTTCACTCACTCCCAAACTCAGGAATAAAAATCCATTTTTAAGAAGAGACATATTTAACTGATTATACTTCACAATGCTTACACTATAGCAGAAAAAGAAACTTTTAATATTTAAAGTTCATTTTCCTGGAAAACAAATAATGAGATAGGAAATAACATTTCCACTACAAAATACAGAAACACCTGGATAAAAATGTTTTGTCTTTATCTCTGTCAGCATAATTTTTTCATCAAAAAATAGAACTGAACAAGCATTTTCTTGGAAAAAAATCTGAGCATCACTATTCTAAATCTACAGAGGTTGAGTATTTTTTAAAGCACGTACGGTTTCATGTAAAACCATATTGCTAAATATCATAGTGCGGTTTCAATTATGTGCTGGCATACACAGGAAAGAAGATAGTAGCTCTAAGTCCATGCTGCAAGAGTGCAGGGTTTTACTTTTTGATGAAAAAATCAGCACTAATGAATAGCTGAAAAACACAATTGAATGTGGAATACCAGAGCTATTCACTGCTGGAGAAATAAGAAAGGATTTACTACCTCTACAGAGATCATTTTTAGACTGCCCTTTTTATTCTAAGGAATGAAGCAATCTATCTACATCCTGAATGATAAATTCTCTACTTGTAAAAGGCTTCATTTATCACAAACAATGAAAAAAAATATAGAAAGAAAAATCAATACATGTAGCAGTTTAGTCCAGCAAAGGCCTTTCTTAAAGAGGAACCTCAGTCAAGGTTGAAAGAGCAATAAATGCAGTCTCAAAAATCTGGGCCACTCTGATAGAGTTCGGTTAACATGTGGCAGAAGTAATCATCCACTTGTGAAAATGATTTTCAGTTCATTCTCAAACACCTTTCAGACACTCATGATCCCATTTAACTGACAACAATACAGGCTATCTGTGGGCATCATTGCATTTACTTCGAGAGCCAATGGGGACCAACTGCCCACAGGCACTTTCAGTCATCCCTGGGTGCTTGCATAAAAGGAATCTTCCTTGCACTGCATTCCTTCTTTTATTTAACCCCGCGAGATTAAGCCACTTTTTTGTCTTCAGTTGAGGATGAGAGAGGAAAACTGATTCAAGACAACAATATGACCTAGGTCATAAGAAACCTAGCTGTAAACATTCTTGGATTCATTTTAGTGCTTTCTGTGCTCTTGAGAAAGAGAACTAAATAAGCCTTCAACAGACAGAGTGGAAAAAAAAAAAATCAGCCTAAACATCTACTGTAATTATGCATGCTAAGGATAAAGAAATGCTGAAGAATGTCAAGTAATACAAACACCACAGCCACTGAAAACATTTCCATTTATTCTAATGTGCAAGATGCTCAGAATATGAATAGGAAAACATAAGAGTTTTTTCTTCCCCCTAGACAACTTTTCACTTACAGTATAAATGGTTATTGGTATGCTGAAAGGTCAGATATCCCCAGATTCTTTAACAGTGGTGTCTTACTGTACTACAGAGCGCTTCAACATTTGTGAATATGCATGCCACTACATAGGAGACCCGTGAAGTAACTGCAACGGCAACTTGAGAATTAATAATCCAATTTATGTCATATAATGAAACCTACTTGGTATGCAAAGTGGGAGTGTTTGTCAAGACAGAAAAACATCCTTTAGCCTTGAGAGAATTCTAAGCAACAAAAGAATCCTTCAGATGCAACATGAATGCAGAAAGTGCTCTGATTCCAATGTAATGTAATGTAATTGTAATGCAAACAGGTAATCCAGAACAACTGTGAAACAGCTGTGGCTGTGGAACAGACATCCACTCTCTGTGCTTTTCGATGTGGCTTACTTTGAACTAGATCTACTCTAAATCCATGGACCAAATAACTATCAGAGGTTGTGGTATATATATGGGTGCATTCCTGAAACTCCTATCTTGGTTTAACTTAATCTAAAAGGATAACAGTCTGCAAAGACAAACTGTTCAGTAGAGTGAAACAAAGCATTGTAAGCAGGAACAACTAAGAGACTGGTTTCAAAAGTGAAAATCTGAACTGAAATGCTAATGATGTAGTAGAAAAAGTTTCAAGTGCATTGCCTTTCCTTTAGCACTATGTCTGTCTGTGGAAATCATTCTTCACATTGCCAGACCTCAAATCAACTCAGAAGCATTCTGAGCAACCAGAAGCATGCAGGCAACCAGTCTGGACATCTCTCCAAGTCAGTGTAAGCATCTGACACTGCAATTAGAAAAACTGGTGATCCTTTTCCTCATGGAGGCAGAGATATTATTTGCGATCTAGAAAACCTAAATGCTTGAGAACTTGTTAATATGAAAAATCTGCTTTGATTTCTAGGTCATATACTCCCACTGATGGAATCGGTCAAAACACCTTGCTCACTATCACACTAGTATAAAACAAATCCATTAAATAAGCTGCCAACTGAGGCAATCCCAGTTCTGGAATTTCAGTGCTGAATATAGTTCACTTATAGGAAGAGGTGCTCTGACAGAGACTAGTAAGAGCAGTGAACTCTTCTAGGAATAATACTCGGCTTTGACTATTTCTGTCTGGGTATACCTATCTTTTCACTTTCCAGAAAGCTATTTTTGAACTTTAATTTCATAAAGAATGCAGGCCTCAGTAGAGCTAATTTTGCACTTTTTGGACAATCAAACATATAAGCAGAACAGATGCATACAGTTGCATCCTAAAGATCATCAGTTTTAAGTATTTTCATAACATATGTTGTCATTATCACTAGTAAGTACTTTAAAGTCCTTATGAATCAGCATGAAGAGGTACATCTGGTCTAGCAAAGGCATGAGCAAGTATGTTTCACCTAATATCCTTATTTGAGATTTTAAACTATTAACAGATGGATTTTTTTTAAAAAATCCCTAAAATAATTCAATTAAAAACACTATTTTAAAACACCACAAAGTTTTGAAACAGATCAGTTTAACAAGTCCTAACTTACCTATCATTATTTGCTTAACACAGATGTTGCTTGACACTTCAGTAGCGCTTTATAAACTTCAGGTAATTGCTCCTCACAACATGCCCAGTGAGGGAAGTTAGCATCATTACATTAGCTTCTGTGGTAGAGAAACCAAAGCAAAGCAAGAACTGTTCAGAACCTGAGCTCCTAGAACTGCAGAAGAAACATTCAGGAAAGCCTCAGAGCTGCCCTTATCTTCCAGACACTGAACTTCAGAAGCCTGTAAAGATGTTCAGCCTTTCCACTTCATGTGTCAAAACACGCAAATTGTTAATGAATTAAACAAAACAAAAAAAACCAACCAAAACCACAACAAACCAAAAAACCCAAAAAGGTTCCAAAGGAAAATATAATGTTAAAGACATTTATCTTTGCAACCCCATTATACCACTTTCTGTGTCCATGTTTCCCCTGTGCTTTGTATGGATCCAGTTGTAAACTCTTAGGGGCACATTTCACCTTCAGAATTGTGCAAGTATCCTTTGGAATTGTCACTCTGTCTCCACTGGCTATAGCAGATCCCTACAGTGCCAAGCCTCCAAACTTAGGCACTGCAGTTAGTTGGCTGAAAATAGATGAAATGAAGGAGGCCTGCTCTACCCAGGCATCATGAAGGGATATTTGCAGAAAATGTTTATTATTGGATTTTGTCTGGAAAAAATACTCATTATAAAGTACAATTCACAATAATACTCATCAGTTTTTTCTTTTTAAGTCAGTGCTATGAAGTAAAGCTTCTGTTGATGCAGTGACTGCACTTAGCCAATAATGAACACGGACTATGCTGACTGCAAAAATTTCAAAATGCATGGCACATTTTGTAGAAAAAAAAAATATTTTCACTTGTGCTACTACAGAGCAGTCCAGGATGAAAAGTGATAGAGTGCAACTTAAGCAACAGTGAGGAAAATGCAGTCACCTTCTCGGAATGCATATACAATCTTTGAAACAGCAGTCTCTCCCCATGTTGCAGAAATAAAAAAGCTTTTTATTGAGAACTATGTTATTTTCTACTGGATTAATATTTTAATACTGCTCTCATACATGGGAAAAATTCCTTTTAATGTACCAGACTTGATGTAAACACTGAAACCAATGATTGTCACCTTTTTCTCCAACATACAACAGCAGAAAAACACACGGTGGTGCCTATGTCAGAGGTGCAGACTGTCTCCACTGCATCTCTAGCACCCCTAAGGAATACAGGAACAGTGCCAAACATTAATTTCCATTCTCACATAGCACTGCAACTGTTAAGGCTTGTTTCCATGAACTCAAATTAGTTACATTTCATTGTGCATTCCAGTCATTCCCGGACAGGTTTGTGAAAGAGAAATTCAATTGCATTGAATGTTAGTATATGCAAAGAACCCCATCTGGCTCAGAAAGTCTTTGCTTTGCAAACAAGTGGAGTCTGAAAGAGTTTTGAGACTACACTTAGAAATTCTCTGTCATCTGCTGCTGGCCATAGTGGGAGACATGATACTGGATGAACATTTAAACACAACAGAGCTAATTTAACATTCCAATAGAGACACTCTGCCTTGGAAAATCTACCAGTGCAAAATGTTAACTGTAGGTGATTCTTTCATCAAAAGTTAAGTAATTATTTTTTTTTAAATTTTATACTCTTGGTCACCTTATGACAATACAGGAGTGAGGAGGAGGAAGAAATCTTTGATAGAATGACCCAGACAAACAGTTCTCTCTTAAGAAGCTTTCCTATACAGAATATGTGTAAAGCTTCAAAGATACCACAGAAACAAAGACTTCTGACTCCATGTCACTTCAGCACTTTGCATGGAATTGTTTTGGTTGGAAAAGACCTCTAAGATCATTGAGTCTGTTGACCTGACACCACCATGTCCATTAAACTATGTCCCATAGTTCCAAGTCTACATGGTTTGAAGAAACTTTCCTCTGTGAAAGAATGTAGAGAAATGGCCACAAGAGCATATTCAGGCCCATACCTTATTCTCCACAGGATGTGAAGACAATCACCAGAATTGTGACCTATACTCATTTTATTACTGTATTTACAAGTTTATTTATCTAGCAACAGTGTTTGTATTCATTGATAATGAATTTTTGTTTAAGTTAATTTCTTTAGGTTTTTGTCCAACCCCTTTAAACTTTCAAAATCTGCACCTAGTTGAACAGTTGCACATCCACAACTAGAAGTAGCTCTTTTGATTTGCTCTGAAACTGCTACCTACTAGTATTATTTAGAGATTGTCTGGTGGCCCTGGATGAGAGAGTTTCCAGTGTATAATTTCTATCAGAACCATTCATGTGATGGGTTGTTTATCCACGGAAATGTCACACAGAAGCAAACAACCTAACCCCAAATTGTGATGGCATTATTCTAAGAAACTATTAACAGAAATGCATCACTGAGAGATGCATCCCCTCTGAGAAATTTATTTTATCATAGAATTGTTTAGCCTGGAAAAGATTTTTAAGATCATCAGATCCAACTACTAACGTAGGACTGCCAAGTCCACCGCTATCCATGTCCCCAGGTGTCATATTTACACAAATTACTGAGTGATATGGGCGATAGGGGAACAGAGAACGCAGAGATGGCAGAGTTGCCGAATGCCTTCTTTGCTTCAGTCCTCACTCCTAAGACCAGCCCCTCAGGAACCCCAGCCTCTGGATGCAAGGGAGCAGAACATGAGGGAGAAGGTCAGTCCACCAGCCAGTCAGAAGTGGGTTAGAGATCAGTTGTACCAAGTGAAAACACACAAATTGATGAGCTGTGATTGGGTGCATCCATGTGTGCTGAGACAGCTGGCTGATACTGTTGCTGAGCCTCTCTATACAACTTTTGAAAATAATGGAGAACAGGAGAGATGTCTGACGACTGGAAGAAAGCCAACATCACTCCAGTCTTCAGAAAAGGCAAGAAGGAAGACCACGCAACTACAGATCAGCCAGCCTCACCTTCATCCCTGTAAAGGTGATGGAGCAGCATATTTGGAGGTCACATCTAACCACACGGAAGAGGAGGGTTATCAGGAGTAGCCTACATGAATCTACCAAGGAGAGATCATGCTTGACTAACCTGATAGGTTTCTACAACACCATAACAAAATGACCAGATGAAGGAAGAGCTGTGGAAGTCATATAATTTGACTTCAGCAAGGCTTTTGATACTGTCTCCCATAACATCCTCAGAGAAAAGCTCAGGAAATATGGCATAGCTGGCTGGTATTTGAAGTGGATTAAAAACTGGCTCAACAACATAATTCAGAGGGTTGTGATAGGTGGCACAGAGTCAACATGGAGGCCTGTGGCCAGTGGTGTTCCCCAAAGATCAGTATTTGGTCCAGTTTTATCTAATATTTTTATTAATGACCTGGACGAGGGCATCGAGAGTACAAGTTCATTGATGATACAAAACAGGGTGTGTGTGTGTGGCCAATAGCCTATCAGGCTGTGCTGCTATCCAATTAGATCGGGATAGGCTGGAGTGCTGGATGAAAGCTAACTACATGAAGTTCAATAAGGACAAGTGCAGGGTCCTGCATCTGGGGAGGAATAACAACAGGCACCAGTACAGGCTAGGGGTTGCCCTGCTGGAAAGCAGTTCTGTGGAGAGAGACCTTGGAGTTCTAGTGGACAACAAGTTCAGCATGGGTCAGCAACACGCCCTTGTGGCCAAAGGGCCAGTCCTGGGGAGCATCAAGAAGTGTGGCCAGCAGGTCTAGGTAGGTTCTTGTCCCACTCTACTCTGCCCTGGTGAGACCACACCTGGAATCCTCTGTCCAGTTTTGGGCTCAAGAGAGGATGATTAGGGGATTTGAGCATCCCCGCACTGAGAGAGCTGGGGCTGTTTAATCTTGAGAAGAGGAGGCTGAGAGGGAATCTGATCAGTGTCTATAAATATCTGAGAGGTGGGTGTCAAGTGGAGCGGGATGATCTTTTTTCAGTGGTGTGCAGTAATAAAAGAAGGAACAATGGATACAAACTTGAACATATGAGGTTTCATCCTAACATGCAGAGAAACTTCTTTACAGTGAGAGCGACAGAGCACTGGAACAGGCTGTGGTGGTATAGGCAAGGGCAGGATTTATATTTTCAAAATTAATATAATTTATTAATTTTTGTATCTAGGAATTTTGCCACAATACTTAATTTTTAGTAAGAGTTTTCATGACCTTGTGAAGAACCTGTTACATGAATGAAAAACACAGAGGCAGTCTAGAACACCTAATAACTAGCAATAATACAAACTCTAAACTGGTAGAACTAGAAAAGACGTTCTTGTGGTCTATTATACCACTTGCCCACTAGAGGGACTTGAGAGGCTTCTTTCTGCTTAAGGCAGAAGGTACTTACAATTAGTTACAAAGAGGTTATTGTTTTACTCACAAAATATTACCTCCCGATTCCCTGGACTAAATTATAGTTTCCAGACAGAATCCAAACATTGGAAGGGAGTTCTTTCAGTGTCTTGTTAGATGCTGAGGCTTCTGGATCTTCCCACACTCTCAGTGCTGGGAGAGAGGTAGACAATCTCTGACCTGATCCTGGTTCCTCTTGGACAGCTCTGTGTCCTTTCCAGGGCTCCCAGTCTCAGCAGATTTGTAGATGTGCAGACTTGGCACGATATCTTACTGGCTAAGCAAGTCTATCACATGAAAGCACTTAATGCTTATTCCCTGGTAAACTGAGGCAAGACAGTTCCAGGTAGTTCAATAACAAGCATCAGGGCTTGTTATTATGCAGCAAGCAGAACATGGCAGGTACAATGCCAGAGAGCAATGAGGCAGAAGAAGAGAGCATGGCAGAGCACATTGTATTTGCCTGCTCATCTCCTTTCATCAATTCAGCCTGAGACTCATGGCTCTTTGGCCACAGAGCTTATCCAATCAGAATGACAGTTCACCAAACTTGACCATATTAGGTGAGCCTGGGCATGCTTTTACCCCTTTAGGGCAGAACACAAACAAGTGTATAAACACATGAGGGTACCCTGTTTACAACTTTGGAAGAGACATGGTGGCACTGGGACTTTGTTTTCCTTTCCCACAGTTGCCCCCAAAAGCAGGGGGGAGAACAGAAAACATGTCTGGACAAGCCTGGACATATTGGAATGGGCTGCCCAGGGATGTGGTAGATTCTTTGTCCCTGGTTGTGTTCAAGATAAGACTGTATGAGTCACTTAGTGACGTGGTCTAGTTGATTGGATAGAGATGGGTGATAGGTTGGACTGGATGATCTTGGAAGTCTCTTCCAACCTAGTTGATTCTATGATTAGGTCTATTTTGGCCTTCCATGACACAGGCTGTCCAGAGAGGTTGTGGAGTCTCCTTCTCTGGAGAATTTCAAAACCTGTTTGGATGCACTCCTGTGCAGACTACCCTAGATGATCCTGCTTTTGGCAGGGGGCTAGGACTTGATGATCTCTGGAGGTCCCAATCTCTAACATTCCATGATTCCTTGATTTTTTTTTTAATTACCTCCAGGCATGGTGACTCAGTCACTTTGTTGGGCAGCCTGTTCAAATGTTTAATAAACCTTTCAGTGACAAGCTTTTTCCTAATATCCAATAACATCCTTTAGCATCCCTTTACAGAACTCAAGATTTCTCAATGTATTAAAATAGGAAAGACATAATTAAGAAAAAACATTTGTAAAGAAATGTTAATATCTTTAAAATGGTTTTGGTTTGGGTGCTGGTTAGACAAAACCATGGAAGTGATACACATGAAAGATACATGGCTATCAATACCAGCATAGACTTGCTCTTTGGCTAAAGTTCTTTACTGTTAGTAATACATAGAAGATAAGAAAGCATTCAAATGCTCTGTCCTTGCACAAGAGTTATTAAATGAAGCAGTAGAAGTAAGACTTCAGAAATACAGTATTTCCCACCTGTGAGTACACATCAAAACCATCTACTGAGGTCAATCCATTCCTGCTACACAGAATTGCTGTGACAAACAACTCCCTCTCCAAAATAGCCATTCTAATATGTTATTAAATTGTAAAACTGCTGCTACAGAAAACCAACACAGTTCTTAATATCTAAGAAAATATGAGTAGTAACACAGAGGAATTGGATGTGTGGTTTCTCCTCATCAAGTTTTAGATTTTTTTGTTAAAGTAGCATTTATTTGTATGTAATACAAAGGGTAAAACACCTTTTATGAGCATTTTGTTGATAATTGTAAACAGAATAAAAATTATAATTAATCTTTTTGCATTATTCACTGATTATTGTTCAAATCTGACATTGAGATGTTTTACTTTCTCTAATCAGAACTTTGTATGCATTTGTATATATATGCATAAATATATATGTAAAAAAAAGATAAATCATGAAACAATATAAACAATCAAAGGTATGATTCACTTAGCTGCATTACAATCACATTCCCATCTTCTCCCTTAATTTAACCATGCTGCCCTCCTGTGGATGTCAGGATATGTATAATGCAATGCCTCAGAATAAGAAAATCTAGTTCAAATTGGTCTCTGCTACATGTTTGTGCAAAACTTAGGTGGAAGAAAATGCCACTGTGTAGCCACAAAGAAATGGTTAAACTAAATTTCAGAGCAAGGACTGTGAAATTTGTATTTGGAATAGTTTTAAAATGAATATTTAAAATAAGCAGAATGCCTTATCACTCCAGAAACCAAGTATATATATATGGAAACACAGTCATACATACTAATGATGCATTTATTCTCAAATTAGGATGAGAACATTCATTGCATAATGACGACTTACTTCATCTGCTGAATTGCCAATACAGCTGAACACATACATTATAAAGATTATCCAACAACTCAAAAAGCATGGAAATCAGATGCAAAAGTATCAGTATTTGGGAAACTGAAAAAGTGCTGATTGATTGAATAGTAATATTTTTCCTGGTACAGAGATATCAAATACATCTTGTCAAATTATTGAGTCAAAAGTATGATCTGACTTGATTATTGAGTAAAAAAAAAAAATGGTTTGTAATAGAAGAATCTAAAATTAAGGAGTTGTATAATTGATTAGTCAAAGACATTACCTCGTGCAGGAAAAAAACAAACTGATCAATTACATTTCCATAATGTCTCTGTTCTAGTAAGCTCTGCTACTATTTAGCTGGAATTTTATTATCATGCACTAAAACATTTATATAATTTGAACATATCTATAGTTTGTTAAATTGCTGGTTTAAATCAGATCAGTATGGCACAGATATCAAACCCACCAAAGGACAATAGCTGGAGTGACACAATGTGTCTGGTTTTCATTAGGAAATTATGACAAATGATGCTTACATTTTAATAAGAATGAATGCTTAAAAGTATACTGATCTTTCTGAAGAAAGACTAACATTTCTAAAAGCTATAAAAGGCAGAGTGGCACATTCTGATTCTAAAACATGTTAGAAGTAAACACTTTTTCTTTAGATTTTTTTTCTCTTTAACTACAAAACAAACATGAAAGCTGATATGTCAACTTTTAAATCGAGCTGCTCTCCACAAAATATCATCTATACTATTGAAAAGACCATGCAATGAATAAAAAGTCTCAGGAAAGTGAAAAGCAAATAATTTGGACAAGGCATAGTTACATCCTATTTTGTGCCAGTTAGGGAAGTTGCTAACACACCATATCAATAAATGACAATTGACCTAGGTAGTGGGGCTAATTAAATTAAATAATTAAATGCTTCTCAATATACAATAAAAAAATTTGGCTGAAAGTGTTCCTTAATGTTGTCTTTTTGTTTTCCTAATATCTGCTTTTCTGCTGAGTTTTAATGAGTGCATCTATATGCATAGAAGATAGTGTCCAGATGTTAATGTGTTGCTGGCAGGAATCAGGTGTTCAATTAGAATTTATTGAGTGTGCAAGGAAAAAAACCAAAGCCTGCCATTAATATATCAGGCTCAATTAAAAATTAATGTAGCACTCATGATTGAATTGAACACTTATATTCTATAATGGCAATAAAATTTTACATGACATGATTATTAACTTAATCATGCAGTACTAATCTAGAAGTCAGTGTTATTTTCTGTTTGAAAATAGATCCTTTGCTTCTCAGTACACAGAAGGACTGCAAAGCTACATTTATACAAATTGCTGGTTCCTCTTTTCTGACTTTTTGGTTTTTTTTGCATGTGTAGTGACTCAAAGAAATGCAACTGTAACACTCTCGGAGATGTTAGCCTAGTACACATTCTCAGCTACTGGCAATATTTCTTATATTTAATACCAGGCCCAGTTGTGTTGCTTGCATAACAACTCCAATTTTGCCCGAACACATTTATTACTCAGAATGTGTTTCTAAATGGCTTGACTGAAAAACTCATAACATGGCATCTCACACCTATGAAATGTGGCATTGGTTCTTAGCTTATGTCCCTTAATGTCAAAGGGCTCCTTCTGTAGTTTGTGTTCAGCTTGCCCTTCAAAGCTAAGACTTGAGACAGACAAGAATAGGCTTTAGAGAGTCATAAACATTCAGTTGTGGAAGAGACTGGCCATCATGACTCCAGCTGAGAGGAGCATATCCTCAAGCAGACTTCTCCGTACCAGCACTACTACGACCTAAGTCAAGGTTTTTATACTCTTCTACTTAGTCAAAGGCATAATGCATGCCACTTAAGACTTTGAACTTAAAACGGTTTCAAAATTTGAATAAGCTTAAAATAGCAGTGGTCGAAATCAGAAAAGTAACTTTTAAGCCACTGATTTACTGAAGAAGTGTTACTAGCTTTGTAGTTAGGAACCTGTCTTCACACCAGAACCATGCAGTTTTTCACCTTTGGAAAAAAAAAATTATGAAGGAAATCAGATGACAGCTTTGGCCTGGTATAGAATCATAGAATTAACCAGGTTGGAAAAGACCTCCAAGATCATACAGTTCAACCTATGACCCAGTCCAACCTAGCACCCAGCCCTATCCAGTCAACTAGACCGTGGCACTAAGTGCCTCATCCAGGCTTTGCTTGAACACCTCCAAGGACAGCAACTCCACCACCTCCCTGGGCAGCCCATTCCAATGGCAAATCACTCTCTTTGGGAAGAACTTCCTCCTAACATCCAGCCTATACTTCCCCCAGCACAACTTGAGACTGTGTCCCCTTGTTCTGTTGCTGGTTGTCTGGGAGAAGAGACCAACCCCTACCTGGCTACAGCCTCCCTTCAGGTAGTTGTAGACAGCAATGAGGTCATCCCTGAGCCTCCTCTTCTCCAGGCTAAACAACCCCAGCTCCCTCAGCCTCTCCTCATAGGTTTGTGTTCCAGGCCCTTCACCAGCTTAGTCGCCTTTCTCTGGACATGTTCACTGTATCTCAACATCTCTCTTGAACTGAGGGGCCCAGAACTGCACACAGTACTCAAGGTGTGGCCTGGTGAGTGCTGAGTACAGGGGAAGAATATCCTCCCTTGTCCTACTGGCCACACTGTTCCTGATACAGGCCAGGATGCCATTGGCTCTCTTGGCCACCTGGACACACTGCTGGTGGCCCCATCTTCAGCCTACTATTTACCAGTAACCCCGGGTCCCTTTCTGCCTGGCTGCTCTCCAGCCACTGTCCCCAGCCTGTAGCAATGCTTGAGGTTGTTGTGGCCAAAGGGTAGAACCCTGCATTTGGCCTTGTTAAATCTCATCCCATTGGCCTCTGCCCAGCCAGCCAGTCTGTCAAGGTTGCAGGGCTCTCTTACCCTCCAACAGATCAACACCCTAAATCTCCTGGTCCAGATCATCAGTAAAGATACTGAACAGGACTGAGCCCAGCACTGATCTTTGGCAGACATCACTAGTAATCTACAGGTATCCGTTGCAGTTAGGGTCTGGTGACCGGAAGATGGCGCGCTGTCACGGAAAGATAGGGCTCCTCTCTGTGCTCTCTATGATCTCTCTATGATTCCTTTGTTGTACTTAGCTTCCTGTCTGTGACGCATGCAGATGGAAGTGACATTGCTACCTATCCTATATGATCCCATGCTACACGTTAATAAACGCCTTTTTGATGTCCACCACATTGCTGTTTGCATGCTGATGGCCACGTGCTGCCATTACTGAACCAGGGCATTGTGGCAGAACGGCCACAGGTATCAGAAGAGCTCTCCAACTGGTAAAGTAAGGGAATTTGGCCTGAATCTGATGGAGATTTAGCAGCAGAACTCAAACTTACAGGTACTCCAATGCTTCCCCTGCCAATTTGTCCCTCGATTACTTCATAAAAGCATCACAAAATCTGATCAAACAGAAGTTCCTGTCTCCTTCTCCAAAGATAAACCATGCATAGGCTTTTACATGCATTTTTCACCTACCTGATCTCTTTTATCATTAATGCGTGAAGTGAAAAAAAAAAAAACGCAACTCCCACACATTACAAAAAGACAACAGCATCACTGGACTGACACAGTTAATTTAGGATGTGATTAAATTAGAACAAGTCTGTGACAAGAAGCATGCACATAAGATTATTTGCAACACAGGGGGAACTCTTTATTTAAATAAAAAAATGCAGTGAAAGACAGAGTGAGCTAATCATGTGGACCTCTGTATGAACACACTGCTACCCTGATGATACTGCAGAAACCACCAGCCCACCAAGGTGATGCCTTCACATTGCTTACTTGGAGATGTGATAGATACTTGAAGACTCTGACAGAATGGTACAGTATTGAACTGCCAACACAACTGTGTTGATATTTAACAGGATGTGGACTATTTAAGGAAGCTGGCTGTGAAGAATATACTATTTGGGTAAAAGAAGAGAAGTGTAGGGCCACAAGGAGTCTGTTACTATGTAAGAATTAAATGCAGTACTGTACTCATTGACATTGTACTACTGTGGGGAATTAATAGAATTTATAGGACTGAATTTATAGAAAGCTGCCTCTGCCTTTACATCCAGTACTGTGTTAAATTAATTTTTGCCCATACAGAACAGCACACAGCCCACAGAAGTTCACCTTCAGACACAGCACAGCACAACTGACTCTACGGTACCTAACTGAGCCAGCATTCTGGCAAACAGAGAGCAATGGATTGCTTACATACTACTAGTATTTAAAATTAATGCTACTGTCTCAAGTGCCTTTGATTTTGAAAGGGTTTATATCCCAAAGGACAAAATGTAGGTTAATTTTGCCTTCTTATATGTAACAGATAGACAATGAAAGTGACAGAAGGTCACAACAGGCGGTATGGCCTCATCCTTGCAGTTAATAGTACTGACACTCTGTACAGAAATAATGCCAGGCCAGACCATATGCAATGTCAATGTATGGCCACTGGAAATAAATTGCTCTCAAATTCTATGTCACAGATTAGGGTATGGTATCAAGAAACAAGTCAGATCATCTGACAAGAAAGACAAATAAATAAACCACATCTTTCGCCTACATGTCTGCACTACGTCGATTTGCAGTCGAATAAAGTACTATAAACAAAATCTAAAAACATTATTTCAGTGATATTTGGTCCTGCAGTCTGAGAAAAATAAGAATATTTTCTTATGTAAGCATGCATAATAATAACGTTATGACTATCACAGTCAGTAACATCTTCATTACTACAGACTCATGCACATAATGGAAGTTTCCAGACAACTTTTAGAAGGAACTTAAATAGAAAAAAAAAAAGAAATCCAGTCACCTTGTCACAGAAGGAGGTGAGGTTCATAAAGCAGGACCTGCCTTTCATAAACCCATGCTGACTAGGTCTGATCTCCTGGTTGTCTCCTGTATGGTGCATAACAGCACTCAAGATCACAGTATCACAGTATCACCAAGGTTGGAAGAGACCTCACAGATCATCAAGTGATCTGTTCCATGACCTTCTCTAGCACCAAGATCAGACTGACAGGTCTATAGTTTGCCTGATGTTCTTTTTGGCCTTTCTTGTAGAGAGGTGTCACATGTGCTACCTTCAAGTCCACTGGGACTTCCCTAGACAGTCAGGACTTCCAGTAAATAATGGAAAGTGGCTTGGTGATCACATCTATTTTAGTATTCTTGGGTTTAACCCATCTGGTCCCATAGACTCATGTGCATCTAAGTGGCTTAGCAGATCACTGACCACCTCCTCTTTAATTGTGATGACTTCATTCTGCTTCATCTCCCTGTCTCCCAGCTCATGGGTCCAGGAAGCCACAAGATTTAAGGCTGAAGACTGAGGCAAAGTAGGCATTGAGCATCTTGGCCTTTTCTTTATCCTTTGCCACCATGTTTCCTCCTGCATCCAGTAATGGATGCAGATTATCCCTCATTTTTGTTAATGTATTTATATAGCTGCACCTAGGTTGAGTTCTAGTTGGGCTTTGGCTCTCCTGATTTTCTCCTTGCATAGCCTCACTACATCTTTCTGGCCCTCAGGGGAGGCCTGTCCCCTCTTCTAAAGGCCATAAACTCTCCTTTTGCTCCTGAGGTTCAGGCAGAGGTCCCTATTCAGCCAGGACAGCCTCCTTCCCCAATGACTCTGTTTTTGGTACATGGTGACAGCCTGCTCCTGTGCACCCAAGACTTCCTTCTTAAAGTATGTCTAGCTTTCCTGGACCTCTACATGCATCAGGACTGTCTCCCAAGGGACTCCTGTTCAGTCTCCTGAACAGGCCAAAGTCTGCCCTCCAAAAGTCCAAGGTGGCAGTTTTACTGACATCCTTCCTTACTTCCTTGAGGACTGAAAACACAATCACTTAATGACCACTATGTCCTAAGCACCCTCAAATGTATACTTCCCCAACAAGTTCTCTATTCATAGGAAGCAGGTCCAGAAGGGCATCCTCCCTGATTGACTCCCTTAGCTGCTGCGTCAAGAAGTCATCTTCCACACACTCCAGGAACCTCCGGGAATGTTCTCTCTCTGCTGTATTGTATTTCCAGCAGACAGATGTTGAAGTCTCCCATAAGACTACTGGGAAGTTCCCACTAATCTGAACTTATTAATGTAAATTTTAGAATACCTCTGATGAGTTCAATTTTTAAAACTATTCATCATTTATTGTAGCAAAAATAAGCAATCTGTCCTCATTTCAGTAAGACAAATGATGCACAGGAAAAGAGATGACCTGTCCATATTTCAGTTTGGGTACATGTAGTGACTGCTAGATCACCAGCTCAGTTATTTTTAAGCTTAATTACCACCTGCTTTGTTATTCTTTTAATGTAATTATAGAAAAAAAATCCTTTTCATACACTAATAGCTTTCTGATGTTGTGATTTGAGTATTTTCACTACTAGGCAAGACTCTGTTTAGCTTTTACTCTTTGTATTTTTGAAAACAAAGCACACATTTATAACACAGTACTGATAATGGAGATTCTCCACACCTAATCAGTTTTGCATATTCAATCCTATTGAAGGCAGAGAGATACTGAACAAGTGTTGTTAAAAGTTACCATCTAAAGACAACACTTATACCACTCAACTTGCATCATTTTGCTCATTATAGAGATGAAGAAAACTCATATTAACATTTTTGGAAGCACAGAACTTATTTTGATGATAGAGTAGAATATTTAAATAGAAATTAAATATTAATGAGGATAGATTCCTAAAATTTCAATTCTTTTACTTCATGTTTTAAAAAGTTATGAGTAAGAACAAATGCATTTTAAAAAATAAGTTATATTTTAATTTTTCTGAGTATTAGCCTTGCTTAATCCACAGATCTTTTTCACATAAAGTCTGTTGTGGTTAAGCTAAATGAGTTTGGATCTAAATTTGTATCTCAGCTTTTACAAATATTTCAGATTAATTACCATGGAATGAATGAAGAATGACACCATAATTAGTAATGCTTCTCTTGGCAATTAAGATTCTTTTGGCTTTTCTTAGCAATTAAAGTGGCAGTGGCATATCATTAAGGTCTTCAAGATTCCCCATGCCTCCTCAGAAGCAATTACTGTGGAAAGCATTGAAAAATCAGGCTCATAGCTATAATCTGTTCTCTAAGGATCTAGCAGCAGGATAAACATTCTTACTTCTTCCTGCATTAACCCATTATCATTATCCAATCAATCATTAATGTAATTTTAATGTGTCATTTTTCATGAAGTTCAATTTTCATTTTTAAAAAGTAACTGGTTGCAGTCAATTGATTTTGTCAAAGTGTATAATATTAAAATCATGTAAACGAAGACAGTTAACACATTAGCACTTTGCTCCACGACTAAATGCTAGCATTCATTTAGCACAATAAACCACCAGCACTTAGCACAATTTAAACTAGCATAACAGAACATACAGCTATGCAACACCTTGGAATAATAATAGTACATCACTAAAAGTGAATTTAAAACCATGCCAGTTCTGTCATGCTGCTTAGAATACACACTGGGAATTTTTTAACCTTTTTACCATATACAAGCCTACCCTGATTTTTACATTCATAAGGCAGCATAGATTTAGCAGATTTCACCACCTATAGCTACATGAAATAGCACTTTCAACCTTCTGACTGAACAACAACAAAAAAAAAAAAAAACAAAAAACCATACTCCATTGCTATTGAGCCCAAATTTGAAAATGTTTATTAAAGATGGGCCAAAATTTGACCACTATTTCTCCTCAACTGTAAAGTCATTGTTTGGGTAGTCAAATTTTGTGTTAGTTTCTCAGTATTTTAATTCCATACATCAGAAGTTCTTAAACACTTTATTCCGTGCAGGTACTTATTAGACTTCTTTTGCAGAAAGAGATACTCACAGGCTTGCATTTGAGGTCTTGAATTTTTAGAGCCAGCAACTGCCTGAGAGTTATTGTTGAAAAAAATTATAACCTCCTTTTCCTAAATTTTAGAAAAAAACTCTTAAAAATTCAAAAGAATCATCTCAACTTCATGTAGTGGGTAGATTAGTTAAGTTACGGATCAGTAATATCAGTCCTTCCCAGTTCAAAGTATTCAGCACTGACTACATTTCATTAAATACTCTGATGTTTGCAACCAGGATATTTTTCATAGCAGTTTCTGAAACATCCTTCTACAGAATCACCGCAGTAGGGAAAATATAGTCTACACATATAAATATGTGCTGCTAAGTGTTAGATGACATTTTGGCATACTTTAATGCAAAAAGAAGGGCAGACATTCCTGAACACAGTCATATTTGATGCTTTATGTACTCTTGTTGCCGCTCACACTTTTCCCAGAAATATAATTTATTTTCTTCAACAGTTAACTGTGTTTGAAATTAAACCAAAGCCTAATTCACCAACTACCGTAAGTGGCTTTGTGTAAAGTAGTAGAATTAATACAGTCTGCTTCAGCATTACAGAACTACCTAGAGCTACTGTGCTTTTCTGGATCAGTCCTAAGAATTTGGATTGTTGTGCTAGGTTTAGGTTGAATATGCACTGGAAAACAGAGATTTGCAGTTCACATCTCTTCAGTCTTCAAAACTGTGGTTGTGCTGACATGCAGTGACATTTGGGTAAGCTGGAGGGCTGGGCAGGGAGAAATTCAATGGAATTCAACAAGGGCAAGTGTAGAGTCTTGCACCCGGGAAAGAACCACCCCAGATATCAGTATAGGTTGAGGACTGACCTGTTGGAAGGCAGTGAAGGGGAAAAGGATCTGAGGATCCTAACTGATAGGAGGTTGAACATGAACCAGCCATGTGCTCTTGTGGCCAGGAGGGCCAATGCCATTCTGGTGTCCAGCACCATTCTGGTGTGTAGTAGAAGGGCTGTGGCTAGTAGGGCAAGAGACGTACTCCTGCCCCGGTGAGGCCACATCTGGAGTACTGTGTCCAGTTCTGGACCCCACAGTTCAACAGGGACATAGAACTGCTTGAGAGAGTCCAGCACAGAGACACAAAGATGATTCAGGAAACAAAGAGAGACTGAGGGAGCTGGGGCTCTTTAGCTTAGAGGAGACTGAGGTGACCTCATCAATGTACATAAATATATAAAGGATGAGTGGCAGGAGGATGGAGCCAGGCTCTTCTCAGTGATGCCCAATGACAGAACAAGGGGTTATGGGTGGAAGCTGTGGCATAGGAAGTTTTATGTAAACATGAGGAGGAATTTTTTCCACTGTGAGGGTGACAGAACCCCAGAACAGGCTGCCCAGGGGCTTGTGGAGTCTTCCTCTCTGGAGATACTCAAAAGTCACCTGGATGTATTCCTATGTGGTCTGGTATAAGTGATTCTGCTCTGGCAGAAGGGTTGGAGTAAATGATGTTTCAAGGTCCCTCCCAACCCCTGACATTCTGTGACAGACCTTAAATGGAATTCCAATACTTCTTTATACTTTCCTCTCAGAGACTACCATGAAATTTTTCACCCAATGTCTCAGATGTCCTCTGTATATGACAATCAAATAGAAGGTCACCTTGCTCATGCTTTAAGTCCGAGCCTGAGCTAAAGCTAATTAAAAAGTGTTGTGACCATGCTGGTGAGCTCAACAGTTCTGCAGTGCAGTTGTTAGCACTTGCTGGATAAGGAATTGGCTGCAACTCTCAGTGTGACCATCCAGCCAATGGATAACAATCACAAGTGGTGTTCCTCAAGGGTTGGTCCCAAGACCAGTGCTGTTTCAACATCTTTGTCAGTAACACGGACAGTGGGATTGAATGCACCCTCAGGAGGTCTGAGGATGACACCAAGCTGTGTGGTTGGGTTGGCACACTGGAGAGAAGAAGTGCCATCCAGAGGGACCTGGACAGGCTCATGGCAACCTCATGAAGTTCAACAAGGCAAAATGCAAGGTCCTGCACCTGGGTCAGGGCAACCCCAAGCACAAATATAAACTGGACAGAGAATGGCTTGAGAGCAGTCTTGAGGAGAAGGACGTGGAGGTGTCAGTTGATAAAACACTGATGTACACTTGCAGCCCAACTGTGTCATGGGCTGCATCAAAAGAAGTGTGACCAGCAGGTTGAGGAAGTTGATTCCCTCCACTCTGCTATCATGAGACGCCCACCTGGAGCACAGAAGAACTCATGAACACTGAACTGCTAGAACAGGTAGAGAGGAGGGTCATAAAAATGATCAGAGGGCTGCAGCACTTCCTCTAATAGTGAGAGACTGCAGGAGTTGTGCTGTTCAGCTTGGAAAAGGTTCCAAGGAGAGCTTGTATAGCAGCCTGCCAGTACCTGAAGGGGGCCTACAAGAACGCCAAGAAGGGACTCCTTACAAAGGCTTTTAAGTGATAGGATGAGAAGAAATGGCTTTAATCTAGAAGAGTGTAGATTTAGACTAGATACTGGGAAGAAATTTTTAGTGAATGTGGAAAGATTCTGGAACATGTTGACCAGGGAAGTTGTGAAATGTCCCCTCCCTGGAAGTGTTCAAGGGTGGATAAGGCCATGAGCAACCTGGTCTAGTGGAAGGTATCCCTATGATTCTATGATCACATCGTCAGTTTTCAGTCAGGGTAGAAAGCTGGGCAGATACAATCTCTCTGTCTCTCATTCTCTCTTTATGCTGACAAATCTTAAGACCTTCTAAAATGGTTATCTCTAAAATATTTTGTTTAAAAAAAACCCACCACATTTATTTCATAAATAAAGTTTCTTTACTAGATAACTCCATTTAGATATGTCTGCTGTTGTTCATCCTCCATATTGCTAACACATCCATCAGCATACACCAAAACTCTGGAAAAGAATTCATGTACATGGGGAGATGAGAATGAGGTTCTAAGGACAGCCTGGGAACTAATTTTGAGGCCAGCTACATTCAGCAAACCTTGTACCATTTGCCAGTAAAAGCAGAGAGAAAAGCTGTGCACACTATAAAATCATACCTAGAGGGAGTGACAAAGTTTCTACTTGGACCCAACTCACTTGAATACACACTTGGCTCCTGTGATGGAATCCCCTTGCAGCAGGCTGTAACAAGATTCACAAGGTCAATACCAGACAGCCCAGGAAATAGGCACATTTTTGGTTCTATGGTTAGTGAACTCAGGTGAAGACTGAGGCTCTCCACGGCAGGCAACTTTTATTCACATGAGGGCTGACGATTATCTTCTTATCTGTGGTTACAAAGGTAATTTCATAACTTCCCCTTTGTATATGAATGACAGGTCATGTGAAAACACTGGAAAGTCTGATGTTGTAAATGGCAGAGGGCAAGCTCTTAGAGAAATGTACCTCTTTAATATGATAAGGCTAATTAGAAGTAATTGTAATAAAGTTATACAGAGCATCCACATTTCTTATAACTCTCCTATTCATATGATGGGATAGTAAAATGCTTTGAACAAACCCACAGATGTTAAAAATAGAAGTCAAGTGTCTGAAGCCAAATAAGCATTATGGGCGAGAGGACATCACAAACATGAGAGCAAACAAAAAAAGTCACAGGACTATTAGCAGAAATGACATTTCATATAAAGTCCTTAATTTCCTAATAATACATACACAGACACTATTTTATCTCTGAAGATCAACAGTCACAACTAGTAAGAAAAACAATGAGTATCAGTAGAAGTGACTTCTAAGTGTATACACACCTGTAGCAAAATTGTCAAAGGAGCCCAAGCTTAACATGAAATAAAAGACTTCAATATTAAAATTAATTGGTCAGCCAAGCACAGTGTATTTCTGACCTGAATTTAGACTTGAGAAACTAAATCAGGTAGAAGAAAAGAAAAAAAAAGGTGACATGACAGAAGCCCACCTCTTGCTCTGCTAATTCACCTTTCCAAAGCTTTGTTGCCCAGTAATTAGGCATTTATTTTAGTTGATAACCTATACTTCTATTGAATGGAACTTACTCTAGCAAATCCAGTGTATCTTTCCTTTTTATTCTAGAGCCAGCACCTTAACATTGATAAGCTAACCTGTCAAGGTATTCCTCCCTACTTAGTAGCTTTAAGAAAACTCAGATTGCTCTGAACGTAGCCTAACTAGCCACACTGTTGGGCTGCCAGAGAAAGGCCATATGACCAAATGATCAGAAAAAGGATTCCTAACTATCTAATACTAAAGTGTGCAAAGTTCAAACAAACTCAAGTGTTTCTTCTATCTTGATCTCCTTATGCTTCCCAGTCTTGTTGTTCACAAGGCAAAAAACAATCCCTGGATAAAAGGACAGCAAGAACCTTGATCTTCGAAGCAGCATCTGAAGTATGCTCTGACACCCATCTTTAATATAGAAGAAAAAGTGCAGTAGCAAGAAACAGAAAGCTAGATGGTGCTAAGATACCGACTTTCATGTCTACAACTACACGTGCTGCAGACAAACCAAATGATATAAAGAGATCCAGAAGAGTTTATGTATGTAGATTAAGAAACACTATAATTAGTTAGGTAGATGCTTATCTTAACATTTGATTCAGGCAACTGCTTTAGGGTGATGAGAAACTGAAGAGAGCAACAACAGTGATGTCTCAGATAAATTTCTACCTTTCATAAGAGAAAAGTGTTACTGATTCCACTACTGAGAAAAGTATTCTCAGTAACTGCTGAAAAACAAAGTTGTAGTAGAAAGTTGTTGCTTTTATCTCATGGAAAATAGTACTAAGTGAAAGAGTCTATGCTACATATTACCACATTATAACAAGTATTACTAAGTATTTTCTAAGATGCTGTATACCTGCAGGTTTCTAACACTTTTCTTCACTTTGAAGCAACAGTTTCTCTTCAAGCATGAAGGTACACAGAACATGGTATTTTAGCTTAGCCAAAATCTTATTTCTGTTTCTTTTTTATAGTGTTGATGAATTAGAGCTATTCCGACATTTGTTGCAGCTCAGAGAAAGCTCTGAAACCAGTTCTGAATTTGCTATATGCAACAAAAAGGCCTCTGACAGGGAGCATGTAGCATTTGCCAAGAGAAGCATGACTGTATATCTGATGTCTTCTTTTATCTGGAAAAGTAACCAGGAATTGAAATAAAACCATTCCAAAGTGGCCACCTTGTAAAATTCTCTGAAATAAAGATAGTGGCAGTAGGTCTCATCTTCAGATTACATACTGGAGTTATAAAGCTAATTCTTTCTTGTCCTGCCCTTGTTTGCTAGGTGAGTGTGGAGAAGCAGTAAGTAAGAGCTGGCACCATCACTGTTCTGGCTAACTTTGGTGTCGCTGTGACTCTTGGCTGACTTACGCACCCACTAGTAACTGTGACAATAATTTACCAGGCAGCAGTCACACACTACAGCTCTAGCCACCAAGGGCCAGCAGGCCCCAGTGCTACCCCCAGCTTGGCTGCAGAACTGCCTGTGACCTTGAGTGATCTCTGATCATTCCTATGCTTCATTTCACTCATTTGTAAAACAGAGAATTACACTGACCTTCCACTACAACAAACTCTTTCATCAATAGGTGACAAGTGTCAGAAAAATGAAAGAGGAAAACAACTTCTTCTCTGACTCTGCATCTTGGAAGACTGCTAACCAGGGCATTCATCTTACAGATGTCTTTTAGCTCTAAAAATAAAGCAGCAGAATGAGAAATCTTATACTTCAGTATTTATTGTTTACAAATGCCTTAACAGAAAAATCTGGGCACGTACATACTCAGGTGCCTTTAGAATATATATATACACCAGACACAAAAACTTAAGACGTTAAAAGGTATAACATTTCTATATGGATCTTGTCATAGCAGAAAGTACACTAGAGAATGAATTTTGACTTTCAAATCTTGAAAAAGGTTTTGGACAAGAACTACGCTGAAATATTTTACTGAATATATTGGAAGTCAAATATAAATGCAGTATTACTTTGCGATATTTCCCTGTTACGCTGTTCAATTTGTATGAATTTAGCTTTGTTATATATTTTCCTTTCCTCAGTATGATCATCGAGTATTACTAATCCTTTTAAAGCAAGCTATTTGAAAAAAAAAATATCTCAGTCATAGAATGGTTTAGATTGGAAGTGATCTCAAAGATCATCTAGTTCCAACCTGCTGCCATAGGCAGGGACACCTCCCAGTAGAACAGGTCGCTGAAGGCCTCAATATTCCTTTTTTAGTTCTAGATTGGAAGCATAAAATAATAACCTTTAGTAGCCACTAGGCTATGCTAAAACACAAGCAAGAAAATCTACTTCAAAAAAATAACGCGTGCTTTAAATGCATAGGGATGTGCAAAGCCGTATTAAAAAATGCTCACACATTAAAAAAGGTATTTACAGAAATCCACATATCTTGGATTAACCTGTTTTGTTTGTTTTCACCTCTAAACTGAGTTAAAGAAAGACAGGTGAACGTTCCTGAAGCAACCAGTATTTCTCTAACACTGTTGTACCTCAACAGAAATAAACAGGCTTCTGGCATTTTATATTATTGCTTAATTCTGATCATGATTTTAGATTCAAGATTGCAACAAAGTAATAGAACTGTTTAAGCCATCCCTTCTGTGTGGATGTTAGCTTTATTGCCTTAATAAAGATGATTGAAAAATACCTTGTAAGTGCCTTGTATTTTAGACAAGGAAAAGGTCACCACATTATATGACAAGCTGAGAAAAGATTATGAACCACAAGAAAGGAAGCTGAAGCATCACAAATTGCCAATAATCGGAACTGTTCTACAAATCCTCATTAATGAGTGGCATTTACCTTGCTATTACTCAGAATTTCTAGGTGTGCATGCTTTCCCTGGTAATCTGCTGATAGGCTTTAAATAGAAATGCATGATTATATATATCCTTTGGGTTGTCTCATAATTTGAGAACCTTTCATGAAAGAATAAAGTAATGCCTAAATAAGTAATAGGATTAAGTTCACTGTAAGACATGACCATTCCTTATTCTTGAAGCATATATCAGAATGCACAGCAAAATCATGGAGTGTTTCTATGATGTGATTTTTATAAAGACACTATCAGTGGAGTAACACCAGAATAGTTGTATGAATGTACCAACACAAATACTAAAAGTCACATAAGTAGCAAAGCTACCTCTTTTTCACAGAGTTACTAAGGAACCACAACCGAGATTTACAGTTGTGTTGAGTCAAAGATTTTTATTTCTTACTCTTATGCAGCTTATAACTATAAATGTGAGAAACTGTTTTATTACGAGACATAATTATTTGTTACGACTGTGGAAACCCAAAGAGGGAACACGATTTGTAGGTTCTACTGTCTGGAGTACAATATGTGAATTCATAATCTCAGTTTAAGTAAAAGACAGTATAATCTGTAAAACCGAGTATTCCTGAAGCATAAAGGTGAGACAAGGTATTGAAGTCTCTCATTGTATCCTGAGTCAATATGTAAAGTCACTCTTAAAAAAGGAGAAACCCTTCTAAAGGAGTAAAGCTGCAAACCAACAGCTGCCTATGGCCTTAAAACTTGCAATTAGTTGACCCAGCAGAAAATGAAATTTTGTAGCATAGCTCCAACATATGCAAACATAGTTTCTTATTACCTTTTTTCCAATCATGATAGAGCATTAATCTAATAAAACCCTTCTTTCTGCAACTGGCTGTGGGGTAAAGTTTAATTAAAACTTTGAATATATTTTGAGATTCTCAACTGAAAGGCATTACCTAATACCAAGAGATTACATTTTTCTCCTAAGAAAAATAAATGAATCTTGTAGGTAGCTCATTAACTCAGAACAACACAGAAAATGCAAGTTGTCTAGGTCAAAGATCAGGCAAAGAAAACATGAGATGTTTCTGAAAAATAACCGAATAATTAGAACTTAAGTGAGATAATCACATCAGCCACATTTGAATTCTGCTATTAAGGCTGTAAAACCCAACCTGTGGACATGAAATTCTAGCAGCAAGGGTTACAATTTTCTTTCATCCTTTTATTACCCCTCTTCTGTACATTCTGTGGCATTATGCTTAAATTTCTCTCTTCCTATCTAACTGGGGGGCCACCAGGCCCCCCAGCCTTTGATCCCCATCACCATTCACCATGTGTGCACCATAAGGACTCACCATGATGAGAGGAGGAGGAGGATCCCTCTGCCCAGTTGGGCACAGCTCAGGGCTTCTGCCTTTCCTGGAGTGGCTTAAAAAGGGGAGTGGGTGGAGAGGGCAAAGTAGTCACACCTGGGGTGGGAGGAGACTTCAATAACGCAGGTGCTCTGGGTTTGGGGCATAAAAGGAGAAAATGCAGTATGGAGCGGGAAAGAGATAGATGTGGTGGAAAAGGGAAGGTAGCACTAGAAGGAGGAAGATCCCCTTTTACTGTGCTCTCGTCAGACCCCACCTGGAGTACTGTGTGCAGTTCTGGAGCCCCCAACACAAGAAGGACATGGAACTGCTGGAGCAAGTCCAGAGAGAGCCATGAAGATGATCAGAGGGCTGGAGCACCTCTGCTATGAGGACAGGCTGAGAGAGTTGGGGCTCTTCAGCCTGGAGAAGAGAAGGCTTCGAGGAGACCTTATAGTGGCTTTCCAGTATCTGAAGGGAGCCTACAGGAAGGCTGGAGAGGGACTACTGACAAGGTCTAGTAATGTCAGGATGAGGGGTAACGGGTTTAAACTGGAAAAGGGGAGATTTAGACTGGATGTTAGGAGGAAGTTCTTTACAGTGAGGGTGGTAAGACACTGGAATGGGTTGCCCAGGGAGGTTGTGGATACTTCCTCCCTGGAGGTGTTTAAGGCCAGGCTGGATGAGGCCTTGAGCAGCCTGCTCTAGTGGGAGGTGTCCCTGCCTATGGCACGGGGTTAGAGCTGGATGATCCTTGAGGTCCCTTCCAGCCTAAACCATTCCATGATTCTATAAGATGAAAAGAGGAATGTGGGGGAAAATTTGGAAGGAAATGGAGAGGAAAAGATGGAGATGGGAAGAAAAGGAGGAAGATGGGGGAGAATAGTAGATAGAGAGGAAATGAGAGAAACGGGGGAGAAGGGAGCTAAAAAAAAGAGAAGACTGGACTGTTAAAAAAAATATAAAAAGGTGGTCCTGCTCTGACGGGGGGGGCCTGGACTAGATGATCCTTTGAGGTCCCTTCCAGCCCTCAATATACCACATGTTAAAAATAAACTAAACAAAATGCCCTCAACTCTTTTCTCTATTCAGGACTGCAGCAGCTACTTTCCAGCTCTTCAACACTTTTTCTCCTATGGCCTGTTTCACAGCATGTTACACAAATACTGCCTTATAGAGAGAATTGAGTTACTTGCCTGTAATATCATCCATCATCTACCACATGATTCCAGCCTCTTCACAAAAGTGGATTTCTCTTAGAACAGATTTATGTGTCGAAGTAAGTGGGGATCCCTCTTTAAAAAACAGCAACTAACCACTTACATTAATTCATGAAGTCAAGAGCATCACAGAACCATAGAACGGTAGGTGTTAGAAGCGATGTCTGGAGACATCTAGTCCAACTCCTCTATTAATGCAGGTATGCCTAGATTGCAACACATTCAGGTAGGATTTGAAAGTCTCCAGAAGAGACGCAACAACCTCTCTGGACATGTTTCAGTGCTCTGTCACACTTCAAGTAATTTTCTCAACTTCAAGTGAAAATTCCTGTGTTCTAGTTTGTGCCACTGCCTTCTGTCCTGTCTTGGGTACCACTGAAAAGAGCCTGGCCCCACCACATGCCCTCCACCCTGTAGATATTTATATGCATTTATAGGATCCCCTTTCAGTACTCTCCAGACCCCTAATATTCTTTGTGGCACTCTGTTAGACTTTCTTCAGTAGTTCCCTGTCCCTCTTGCACCATGTGGCTCAGAAATGGACACAATACTCCAGATGTGGTCTCACTAGGGCAAAGTAGAGGGGAAGAAGGACCTCCCTCAACCTGACAGCCACGTACTTCTTAATGGACCCCAGAACACTGTTGGCCTTCTTGGCCACAAGGGCACATTACTGGCCCATGGATAACATGTTACCCACTCACATTCCAGGTTCTCCTCTGCAGAGCTCTTTCCAGCAGGTCAAGCCCAAACCTATACTGGTACATGTGGTTATTCTTCCCTAGGTACAGCACTCTGTATTTGATTTTGTTGAACTTAATTAGATTCCTCTCTACCCAGCCCACCAGCCTGTCCAGGTCTCACTGAATGGCAGCACAGCCTTCTGGTTTGTCAGCCACTCCTTCCAATTTTGTATCACTGGCAAACTTGTTGAGGATACTCTCTGTCCCTTCATTCATATTGTGCAAGACTAGACTCAGTACAGACACTGGGGAACTCCACTAGCCACAGGCCTCCAACTAAACCCTACAGTGTTAATCACAACCCTCTGTGTTCTGTCAGACACTCTCAAGCCACTTCACTGTCTACTCATCCAATCCACACTTCCCAAGCTTACTTATGAGGATTTATGGGAGACAGCATAAACAGCCTTGCTGAAATCAAGGTAGACAACACGCACAGCTCATCTGCCCAGCTTGTCACACCATCTCAGAAGGCCATCAGATTGGTCAAGACTTATTTTCCCCTACATGAATCCATGCTGACTATTTCTGATAATCTTGTTCTACACATGCTTACAGATGACCTTCAAAGTGTTCTGTTCCATCACTTTTCCAGGAACAGCTCACTCTTGAAGGCTCCTGAGACTGCCTGGTTGATGGTTTTTCATAACGTTAACAGTTCCTGACTGTACACATGAAAATTTCTTCTAGTAAGTGTTCTTTTTTTCCCCCTCCAAACACTACCTTCTTTCTTCTCACTGCAATGGCAGTGTCATCATACAGTATTTCATCAACCTTTCCAAAACCAAGTATTTTTCTCATTTCATAAAAATAGAATGAGCAAATAGATAAAACATAGCACAAATATATTTTTCTTTACAATGTCTTAAATTTGAGATGCCATTATATCTTTTTTTTTTAACTAACACCCAATCCATTTTTTCAAAATTTTATTGGTTATTTCTTTAACTCCATTATTAAAATCACTATGACAGAAAACAAGCCTAGGACATCATTTAACTATTATTAAAAAATAAGATCTCTCTCCAAACAAAAGCAAGATAACAGGGCTCTCCCAGATTTTGGTCTTCACCTCAAATAATGGAACAATATACCAGGTGAAAATAAAACTTTGATGTGTTGTTTCTATCTGACTCCATTCATGCTAAGCCCACAATACCTGAAAGTTGTTTACAGGAAAGTTTAGAAGGAAATGTTAGCTGCAATTTTACTTTAGCAGTATAGACTAATTATGAAGTATCAAATATATATTATACTGTCTGCACATCACTGATTTAAAACAATGCAATTTGGGAATACCAAATGGCTAAAGTATTCCCAGAACAGGAATTGCAATGGTGCAAGGACAGAGAAACTGCCCAGCTTCCAAGAAAGAGAGCAGCAGGACATATATCATAAACACCATTTTTTATTTATGTTGGGGGAGTCCATATAGTTCACCTTCACCACCCTAGCTTTTGTAGACAAATTTTTAGATAATAATCATTACAGCTAATGGTTATAAAGAAATGGAAACAGTGACTGACCTTCAGTATTTATTTAGAAACATATTTCTAAGGTGTAGGCACAATGACTGGAGAATAGTCACAGCACTGACCATGAAGTAAAACAAAGAAGTAACAATTGTGCCAGGAGATTAGGATTCAAAAATCAACGTGAGCAAGTAACTGCCAGCAGCACATGGAAAAGATTAATGACTGAATTATATTATTGAAAGTAATAGAATACTGAAAGTGTTGGGATAGGTGTGTGGGATCCTTGATGTAGCCTCATTGTGGAGTATGCAACTGAACCAGGTCATGTGCAAGTTAGATGCATCTGTTGTATATAATTCATTAGTGACGTTGTTCGAGTCATCCTAATCCCACAGATGCCTTTTGGCTAAAGAACTACTAAAGAACACAGACAGCACCACGTTACCTCTGCAGTGTTCACTACTTCAGATGGTTGACTTCCTGCCAGCAGCAGGATAATCACACTAGTAGACTGAATCCAGACAGGGATGTGCCACAATTACCAGACTATTTCAGAGGTGAATGCAAATGCATGAGGTGGGGACTGACAGAGATCATCACGGTTTAGAACAAATACTTTTCTCTCCTCCCTATGTACTCTCCACTCCAATTTACTTAAATCAGCCCAATCTTCCCACTCTCTCCCACATTATCCCATTTCCCTTATTCATGTATCTGTAGCCTTACTTGTAGGTTTTCTCATCTCAGTCCCTCTTTCCAAACACGTTACTTCCAGTTCCCCTGTTGGCTCCACAACTGGTTCCCCCTCCCTTTTCTTGCAGTTCCTGGCCATCAGCAACAAGTAAATGCCAGAAAGCCTCATTTGTGTCTAAGTTTCCCAAAACCAAAAAGAGAGCTAAGTTTGATACCTAGAGTTGATACCAACTGACACCTAAAATTGATACCAATTAAGAGTTTTGACAAAACTTATGTAAATATCGAATATAGGAACTTCTGGCAATTGCTATTCGCAATGACACGAATAATAACAGAAGACAAAAACGTTATCCAAGTAGTACAGCCACTAAGCTTGCAGATGATATCAAGCTGAGTGGTATGGTTGACATGCCTGAGGGATGCGATGCCGCCCATATGTACCTGGACAAGCTTGAGACGCAGGCCTGTGTAAACTTCAGAAGGTTCAGCAAGGCCAAATGCTAGGTTCTACAACTGGGTCAGGGCTATCCATGACAGCAGTAGAGGCCGGGGGACAATAGGGTTGAGAGCAGTATCATGGAGAAAGACTTGGCGGTTGTCTACATTTACCTCATAGCTGAGGACAAATTATAGCAGTTGGTCTATCACCTGATGATCCCTGCCTTGCAGAGAAGGGGAATTGGAAAAAGGAGATGCACAGGGTGAAATGAAAATGGATTTAATAAAACTGCCAAGCTGGTACGAAAGATAGTACAACATACAGAGAGAGCTATCCTTAGCCTAGCAAGCATGCAGAAGGCACAATATCCAGGAAGGCAATCCTGAGGAGCAGAACAGAAGAGTCCAAGAAGGAAGCTCTAGCAGAAAGCTTCCCTCCTCCCCTCATCAAACTTACTCCCTTATGCTGAGTGTGATGCTGATGGTATGGGTACACCTGTGAGCCAACTCAGTCAGCTGTCCTGGCTGACTCAGAACTGCTGATGGCCTGCAATGGTCCGGATCCATGGCTGGCCTGTGATTGGTCTGGATGGCCTTTAAAGTTTCCTTATAACACAAACTATTCTATGTCTCCATGATTCTATGTTAACAGCTCTCTCTCTCTTTTTTATATTTTATTTATTTAGATCTACTTCTACTTCATTCAGAAGTTAAAGCAGCCCTGGTAATTGCTGCATAACTATAGATACAGCCTCACTTAATGTCAGCATTACAGGCACTACCTGTTTTATGCAATTGAGATGAGGAATACTGGTGGCAGCTGGATCATGGAGCTGTCTTTATTAATACTCTGTTCCATATAGTTTCAGTTTCAGACAGAAACAAAAATCTTTAAACTGGTATTCATGTACCAATTCCTTTCAAGAGAAATACCACACAGCAGACAAAGAAAGAAAGAGAGACTATTTTGCAAGTGCTGTCACATTCAGGCATATAATCAATCCTGTTTTAATTGAATAATATGTTTCTCCTAAATATCAACTTTTTTTTTTTTTTTTTGCAAAGTGCTATAAAATTGTAACATTCAAAACCAGTTTCTAAATGACACCATACTCATGCATTTCAGAGGTAGCTCATCATCTGTCTTTACGTATCACTGAACACCTGAAATGAATGTTACTCCTGACTATTCAATCTTTATGTATCAGATGAGGATATAACATGATGCCATACTATAGGAACTGTAGTACACATTTATAACGATTTACAGACTTGACGGTTTTAGCTACGCATGCCTAAACACAGGCACAATGAAGCAACATAATACAGACAGACAGAAAATGGACACTTACCCACAGTGCTTCATGTGAGGTGGTTTATCCATTCTCACTGCCAGTTTAATTTTAAGGTCACTGTCCTGGCTGTTTTTGGGGACTATCATTTTATGCAGATCAGGTGACTTTGGGCTATTGGATGTTGGATACAATACTACCTGCAAGTCATAAAATAAGTTACAATGAGTTGATACAAAAAATGTGCTCGTCTTCAACGGCAATTTTAAAGCAGGGAAGAGTCTTGTTGCATCTCCTCCAATCTGAAAGATGTCTGAAAAATGTTTCATCACTCTAATAAACCAATTGACTCAATCTTATTTAGACAAATTTAAAAAATGAACTAATTAGCTTTCTTCCAAATAGGAATTTTCATATTATGAGTTGATAAAATTCTCTCCTCTGTTAGTTCATTCTGAACTAAGTTTTGAATCAAAAGAACAACTAACGCTCAAAAATGACCACGTAAAATTAAACAAGAACCTCAATTTTTATATGTTACTCAGTCCTCTGATGGAAGCATTCTATTGAAACAATTTGCAGTAGCATTATACAACAGATTACCCTTTAAGCAATATACCCTGTTTTATCAACTCAATTTTTGGATCATTAGCATTAATAAAAGCCAATTACTGTAATAAAGTACATATAAATGTACTTTATTACAATTAGCCAATTAATAAAAGCCAATTACTGTAATAAAGTACAGATAAACTGGAGATTAATTCCAATGCATCTTTGCTGCAAATGGAATACAAGAAAATGTAACTTACAATGGTCAGTTGACATCTGATAATGACACAAACCTTTTGCGTAATCTACAGTGATCAATATATTATATAAAAAAACTTGATCAGATTAATTATTATTTAATTTAAAAATATACTTTTTTTATACTTTTGCTAGCTGTTAAATGTTTCCTTACCATCCTGAAAGTTTGTCCATTTATAGTCAGTACAATAAAATATTACTCCTTCACGAAATCCTTAACCAGTCACACATTTGGCAGTTAAATGCTGCTGAAACATAATTTTCTTTCATTCTTATAATGAGCACTACTTTTGAATCAATTCAGAATCTAAAATACATTGTCTGGGAGATTTTCATAACATTCAGTGAGTTCTGAATTATCATTATTATGAAGCAGTATTTTGGAAGTAACACCACTCTAAAAAGCAGTAATGTTCATATATTTTATTTTTCAAGAAGCAAAATTACCCATCAAATTAATTCCTTACACATATAGTTTTTGTGCCTTGTGTCACTCTACAAAACACAACATACTTTCTTATGTCTTATTAGGAAAGTTAAGACAAGGATTTGAGTAAGTATCTCCAAGCAAGCATGAATCTAACATATTATTAAACAAAAAATACTACAACAGTGTCATTCAGATCTAATAATTTGAAAGATGACATAATACGAAGGCCTTCAGCTTCTCATCTCAGTATTTTGCAGAAACACATTCCTTCATCCTGTTAATACTAGGAGCTCAGGTGAAGCAGAGAAATATGATGCATCATCTCCAATCAGGTGCGGAAACTTTGTATCATCAGTTGGAGCAATAACCTGTCAGAACTATGAGCGTGTCCAGTACATTTTCGAGAGACAGGGAAAGAGAAAGTATATTCTGATTTTAATAAATCAGGGGACTATTTTATTGTTTTTGCAAATACGCAGCAAACACTATTTAGGAGAGCTTATTGCTTCTCTCCCAAGAAACAAGTTAATTTTCATTTTGAGTAAAAGCCATCTCTCACCAAAAAAAGAAAAAAAAAACTAAAAGCATCATGAGTATGGAAATCTTTTGAGTTCTAAAACATTGAACAGAAAATTGTTTTTAGTTTATCTTTTTCAATACAAGATTATATAAACAAAATAATATTTGCACTTAATCACCCGACATTCACATAGCACTGCAGATGATGTTATGAAGTTTTTCTTTTTCTACAAGCTACTGTGCCTCTTGTCCTGTAAGAGCTTACTACAGCTCGTATGTTTCAAGTGACATCTTTCTCCTTCCAACTTTTGAGTTTTCAGAACACTGATGAAAATATAAAGAGAAAAGTGCATAACTAATTCATAATTGCAGTACTGACAATTCCCTCTGAATTTTTTAAGGATTGTGGAGCTTTCTCATGCACTTTCTCATGCCTCTCAGCTTTAAACAATGGGAGCTAAAAACTTTGTCATCAAACCTTTTATCATTACACACAATGACGTGTACAGACATGCACATAAGGCATTTGAAAGGCATTAATTATCTTCACAATAAACTTCATACTCGTATTGCCCTTAAGAGCAATGGTAACCATTGTGTACTGGATCATCAGGTGGCACAAGCTTTAAGCTTCCACAGAATCACTGAAACTGAAACACTGGAAGAGATGTTCCTTGATATAGGGAAAGTAAAAATTTGCTAAAATTTCTTATTAAAAGCATTCATGCTGCTACTGCACACTGCAATACAATGTCATTGCCACTGTCCATGGAGAAAATTCCTAGGCTATTCTGTATCAGATTCCCTTTCAGCACTGCTGATATTCTACAATCTACTTAAAAAAAAAAAAAAGGTATCAACTTATAGGTCTTCTCTGAGGGATACTCACTTAGTAGAGCAGACATTTCAGAGTTAGGTTATTTTAATTAATCTTATTTTTTTAATATCTGAGAATATCACCATAGTGCATTATTCGGCAGTAGCACAGTGAACTACGGTTAAGTCTAGCACTGTGTTTGTAATAAGTAAACTAACAGGTAAACTGCCTTATAATGAACTATTAATGACCAGAGTGGTGTACACCAAAGATAGCTGCTGTGCACTGTGTTGCTTCAGCTGATTGAAAGCAAATTAATAGTATTAGAACAATGTGGGTTGAGATAATTCATTGAATTCAATTATCTTGCAATCATTAAAAATACTTGACCATGCGGTCCAATTATATCTAATATTACTTTTCCTCAGACAACACTGTGACTGAAAAAACAGTAAGTTCACTTCATGACTTTCATAATTTGGATGTAAAATAAACACAGAAATCTTAAATATTATAGAGCATACATTTATGGATCAGTGCAAGATAATGTTCTTGAAGCACTTTTTTAATTGCGAATGACTGAAGGTATTTATTTTGTGGGCTTAAAATATGAAGAGTTGAAAGATACAAAGCTAATATCATTCAATAACTTATCATGATTTATTGTATTTCAACTGCAAATTTAAGTCTGCAGCTGGATCACAACAGAAGTTATTTGAAGTATGACTGAGTCAAACAGTTAATCTAGCGAAGCAACTATTAACTTTCCTCTGCCTTTGGTACACTGAAAATATCTTCTTTAAATGGTATGAAATGAAAGTTTAGTCACTCAAAATATTCTGAAAACTTGAACAAATCAAACTTGGGACAATTTTGCTTTCTGAGAGCAGGTAACAAGAGAGAAGGTTCAGAGGCAACAGATTGCAGAAATATTTTCTATTGGTATTCCCATGTTTAGATAGAAACAGTTGTGCTATTGTCAAAACGAAATGCAGCTTTCAGAAAGGACCAATGAAGCTACAAGGCAAGCAGACTGGGAAACTAGGCACATTTGAAGAAAAATCAACAGTCAATACAATCTTTACTTTTCCCCCATCAGTCACCTGCATCTGAGTTCAGTTTGAGATAACTTGTGTCCTCCCATCCTAGGTGGCTCCCCTTCCACAACCTCTACTTCTGCCCAACGCCATGATGTTCATTCAAGAGCTGCACCCAAGTGCTGGAGTCACTCACTCTTGATTCCAAGTATTTGAAATGAGATACATTTTACAAGTTAGAGTGCTCCAAGACACATTTTAAGATCTCAGACTTGGCCACCAGACCTTGGTAATCATGACAATGGTAAGCAGGCTGTGCTACGTTTTGGCTCACTGTCACAACCGAAAAATTGAAGTGAAAAAGATCTGCAGCTGCTTCTAAAAGCCCTGGCTCAGAGGCAGATGAAGCTTAACAGAAACCCCTTCTCTCACCTTCAGTACAGTTCACGACATGCAGCCTTAAAGAAATGAAGATACAGCACATCAATAGCCCCATAACACAGTCTAGGCCACTAAGGGAGCTTGTTAAGTATTCTATATGAGCTCCATCATCTCACCTACTATGATCTCTTCTTTCCAGCTACAATAATACTACAGCTGAAAAACTTAGACAAGGCTGTTTAATAGGTGTATAAACGAAAAACAGGCAGAAAAACTGAGCAAGAGCATAGTAACAAAGCCTTCTAAAATAATGCTGCTGACAAGGAATCAGGAACACTTAGCATTTTACACAATCAATGGACCTCTGCTGATATTGCCAGATGAACATTTTCCTTGTATTTCAGCAAATGATAAAAGTTGCCTTTAAGTCCTTCCTAAAGAGCTCCTCCCCCAAATCTAAAAGAGAGTATGCCTGAATGAAAAATCTCAAGAATTTCTGATGAGAGGTGTTCTCAGAGCAGCTAGTGAGAAAATCCCCATTAGGTGGGAACAATAATTCTCATCCAGACACAGCACCTTGCTGCAAGAGCAAAATGAGAAGTGGAAGCAATCTTGTAATTTTCCAAATTTAAAAATTAGACAGAAAAAAAATCAGGAAAAAATACCTCCAAAACCTCAGTCATTTCAAAATGTGATGGAGAAACACATTCCCCAGGATGACAGGTTTTAAATTAACATACTCACAGTATGAAATTGTCTCTGCTTAGTGGTCTCTTCAAATGCAGCACTGAAGATAAGCAACGTGCCCAGTGCACTGAGCACTCAGAAATTAGGCAACCATGTGAGTATGGGTACCCAGCCAGCACAGCTATTTTATAATGTCTTCAACTCAAACACAGCGTAATAGCACCAAAGCAAAAAAACATAAGCGCACAGTAATTATTGCTGGCTGCAGCTGACTGTGACAAGCAGCTTGGGAGACAATAGCTCCCTTTTAATTGAATAGTCAGAGCGACGAGGCTGAAATACACTCAAAAACTATCAGCAACCAAACACTACCTGCTGTTCCCACACTGCATTCACATGTGTGCTAAGCAAGCACAATGGCTGTCACTTTGAATTACTAGTTTTAAACATCTTTGTATACAAAGTACTGAATAAGGAAAAGAGGTGTCAGATCTCTAAGCTTCAGAAACCACCAGGCTGATTTTTCAGAATGATTGACTCCAAACTCTGAAGGCTTCTTCACACTTCCTCAGTTGTTGCATGTACACATGCAAACATTCATTCTGCCTTCTGGGTACAGATATAAAAATTACTGAAGTAACCAAATCAGTGTCAGTCACATAAAACCCATGCCATATATTTCAAAGATACTTGAGTAAAGTTCTCAACATTTCTTCATTAGAAGAAACTTAAGCTTCAAAGATGCAGCCTGCCTCACTTTCTAGAAGCTAAATTCAGTGGCCCACTGTATGTACATGTCCACTCAACCACAGACCAGACATCAGTGCTAGAACCTCTGGTTTTGCAGAAACCAAACCAAGTAACATTATTCCTCCTCCTATGCAGAAACATGTCCCCATATTTTCTTTCAGTAACAAACATTGTGCACAACTCTCCTTCAATTTGTGTAGAGGATAGAATAAAGATTAAGATTTGGTTTTTGCTTGGCAACACTTTAAGTGGTCAGCAGGGAGTCAAAAGAATATCTACCGGCATTCACAGCTGGATGCATTTTGGGTTTTCTTAGAGGAAGAGAGCAATGTCAGACAAGTTACACAGCAAGTACTACTTCCTGTCACTAAAGCACTTCCTAAACATCTTGAAGGGAGAAGATGTTAAGTATAGACTTCTGCATTTAAACTCTTCTGTTGCTTGGTGCTCACCTGATGACTTTTGCAGCAGAGGCAACCTCTGCTTCCCAACAGGGAGTGTAAAAAGCTCTAAGTACAGTTTGCCCTTTCTACTGAAAGCATGAGTCTGCATCCCTTCTGCTCCACCATGAGGCCGTTACTCCTGCAAATCAGCAGTGTCTCCTCCTCAAACTGAGGAGCTGTAGTGCCATCATACAGAGATCATGGCCCACATCTTAATGAAAATACCTTCTCCTCTGCAGCACCAGGGAAATCTTTCCTGGCTCCATATTTCACACTTTAGATCTGTTTTCACAAAAAGTTGATCTCTTGGTGGCAGAATAAATCCTTTGGTTTCTGATGGAAGTTCAAAATTCAAATCATGTAGTTTGGTACTGTCTCCTATTTCTAATTATAGATCAAACAGAACAAAACTGCCACAATAACTGCAGGGTATGGAAAATGCAAACTTCAATGATGTAGGAAAGTGGTATCAGGCCAAGACATGTACTTTGAAGAAAGTACTTGGCAAATGAGTCTTGATGTCCACAGCAAGACTACCTCAGAATGCACAGGCTTGAGTTGAATATTCAAGTAGAGAAAAAATTCCAGCAGAGTATCTTCAGGCCTTTTCAGAGCATAACGAACCTAGCTGAATCAGCTGCACACAGTTGTGGTAGGCCTGACAGGCCCAAAATAGGCTTATACACGTCCTGCCTTGCCTAGGCATGCTTTTCTGCTCCACCAGAGAGGCAAGCGCGGGAAGCGGACACAAAAGAACCTGGAGCCACTGAGTCTGGCCTGCCCAGGGTCCTGTGGTGTAAGGTACACACACTTAGCTTGTGCCTGCCTAGTGCAAGGCCTGTGCTTTTCCCAAATTAGGGGAAAGTGAGCCTGTGGCTTTGCCTAAAATGGTATGGTTTGGCTAACTGCCATCCTGATCGGCTATTCTATGCCCAAAGGGCAATTAATCTCGGCCCACACTGATGAAAGGAGATATGCAGGTGAACAACCTGCTTTTGCTTCCCTGCTCTGCTTCCCTGCTCTTTGCCATGCTCTCTCTGCTGTGCCCAGCTGCTATTGCCTATTGCCTTATCGTTTGTCTGGTAAACTCCACTGCTGCTACCTGAATTTAAATCTCAAAGCTGCAAATGAAGACACTGACAACAAAACAAGGCTTTGAAAGCCATGAGTGTACATGGGATCTTGAAATTATTTTGTAAAGATTCTGACAAATATTCTCCCAATCTCCCCTGAAGATATCAACCACTTTTCTCAACTACTCTGATTGAACCAGAAAGGTAAACTGGAAGATACTCTCTGCTCCCAAGTTCAGTATCTACCACCACCAGCTTGAAGGTGGACATTGCAAGACCTGGGAAGGAGGACAGATGCCCAAACATGCTGATGCACAGCCAACAGGACCTTTTTCATGCACTGTATATGAACATTGTGGGAAGTTAACCTTTTACTGAGTTTGCAGAAGGTATTTTTTGGGCAAGGATAGAGTCTGGACACTTTTGGCAAACCAGGAATGGATTATAAAATGTAAAATTAGTATCCAAGCAACTCTCAGACACACCTTATTTCACCTAATCTCAGTACAAGCTTTAACATTTGGGGAAAAGTGATGGTCTTTGCTCTTTGTGACAAAGTGGGGGGAAACAGTAAAAATTGATGATTTTAATAGCCTAATACTGGTACAGACTGCCCAAACCCAGAGCGTCTGATAGGAGTAAGCAGACTCTGCCAAAAAGCAACAGGCACATAAGGATCGGTAATAGAAACAGAGGATTCTTCTTCCCTCACGCAATTTTTATATATCTTGCTTTGTGTGTGTGATAGCTGGGCCAGACTCTATCCAACCACATGCCAGTGAGCTCAGCCCCACCTGCTTCTATTCTCTCACTCTCCCCTTACCACTGTAAGAGGGAAGAGTTGGTATGTGTTTGATCAGAAGTCACAATAGGCCGATAGTCACTAGGTTACTGAAAGATAAGACCCGGGGGAAACGAAGCTTGCAAGTATGCGCATGAGCAGTAGGGAAAGATGGTATGTAACAGATTCCAAAATAAAGGAGGAGCTTCATCTTTGTCTGGCCTTCTGGGACGTCTTGGCCATACTCCACAGAATTCTGAACCCATAAATACCGAGAGCCTAGGCAGCTGGTTTGGAGCGGCACCAGTCTTACCACCATGATGGTGTGGTTCCTGGTCGAGACACCTACCTTAAGAGGATGAGTGCCTGCCAGCTCTGCAATCTATGCATCTCAGGAGTTTTATTGGTCAGTTGGATAGGGTAAGTATAACCTGCTCTTTGATCAGTAGAGTTACTCGGAATTCTTTGTCATATACCTTTCTCTCTATGATTTTAGTATTTGAGCTATAAGCATTGTAGTTTCCAGTATACCTTTCTCTCTATGATTCTAGTATTTGAGCTATATAAAGTGTTGAAACTGTACCCAGAGCAGGGTACCCATGTGTGCATACATTCCCTGGTCCCCAAAGAACCCACTGGAACAACCACTCCCACTGAAGAAAGAAAAATTATGACATTCTTTAAACTGGTTTGGCCAGCTGATGTTGGAGAAAGTAGCTAAGAGTGGGAAAGGAGAGGAGGTAGGGAGAAAACCACAAAATAAACCTTTCAGGACCACCAGGATACAGGTAAGGTAAAAGCTATATTCAATATTTAACATTTGAAATGCTTCCATTGTTTAAAATGATCTAAAATCTTTCAACTTCCCATTCTAGCACTTCAGACAGGCTGCATGATAAGACAGCAAAACAAGTTTATACCTGTACTTTGTCTATTTAAGGTTGCAGAGTAAGAGAATCCTGACAACATTTGTAATTCTTAGTCCTTTTATTCAGTTGTTGTTTCTTTTCTTCTCTGACTCTTTAGCAATTACTATGTCGGCTGCTCTGCATGAAGATCCCTTCTCCACTGCCCTGCACTTTCTCATTGACTGTCCTTCCGCTTCTTTGAGAGGACTGAGCAAGCATGGAGAGAAACTGCATTTAATGTGCACATCTCTCCAGTGTCTTTTTTCATTCTTTTGAATCCAGATATTGCTGACTGCGCTACTCATCTACACACCTGTGGCTCCTCTGTATCTGTTACAATGCCTGCCTGGCTCCTGTCAGTGTGTTAATCCTATTGGAAACCTTTGCTATGCCTATCTCATGTTCGTATTGGAAGCCTCTTACAGGAATGTGAGAGAAGGCATGAAAAAGCAATACTAGGAACACAATCCTGACCTTAACAAGTGATCCACTGTGTGGGAGAATCTGTCTTTCCGCAGCTGTCTGCAGTTACAGGACATGAAGCAGGAAGGAACCCTGCTCTTCCCAACAAGATGTGGTTTCTTGACAGTGAAACATTCATGTCTCTGCAGAACTGAGCATTAAAAAGTGAGTTCTCCTTCACTTGGTACATGTCAGAGGGGAGAATTTCAACAGAAAGTGGGGTGCAACATTTCTACACCCTCTCAGCCTCCTCTTTTTATAATACTTTCTACCATCCAGAATCTGACTTTAGCCTAGAAGGATAAATGGTCCCGTGAGGATAAGGTAATCTGAAAAGGGAAGAAAACTTCATAGAAGACAAGCACCTGCAGCAAAGCAGGTGCTGCCCCAAATATACCATTTCACAACGCATTTTATTCATACTTCTATTTCTAAGCATTATTTCTCGTATATTGTTTGTTTTGACATATAATACTCACTCTTCCCAGTTCTTTATCTTCAAGTGCCAGCACTCCAGTGCTTTCTGTAAAGAGTTTTACTTTGACAACAGGCCGAGGATGAGTAGTGGTGAAATCCCCTTGAGTTCCCCATCTGCAAAAAATAAAAGATGATGATGATTATTATGATTAACTTAATTTCCAAACTTTTCTGGGGAGAGGGCAAGACAGACAAGGGAAGTACATTTTTAATTTTCCAAGATTAAATATCTGCATGGAGAAACTGTTTTTTCTCTGTAATAAAACAAATCAGGATTTTTCTGTATGAATTTTGTCACCCAAAAAACTCAACCATAAATCTGTAAATGGCAAAATCCACAGAAATGAAATTATATCCTCCTAGGGAAAAACAGAATTAGGCCAGAAAGCCAAAAAAAGGGTAAAAAAAGTTTTCTTCTATTAAATACACTCTGTTATCTTGTACACAAAATTCAAATTAATTCAGTAAAGAATCATGTCTCAAATTTCTAAAAGACAATTTATATGTATAACTTTAGGTAACCAAACTATGCAAAAAGACCTGACCACAGAAAATTTCATTTTTTATCAGAAGATATAACATCATATAAACATGTAGGAAAAATGTAAACAAATAGAAAAATGGAGGGAAAAAAGTTATTTATCAGAGTGATTGTAACTTTGCAAGATAAACAATGAAGGCTTATGTTGATAATTAAGAAAATCTAAATTAGAGGGACAAACCTCTAGTTGTAAATCCTTTATCTCAGTTAGGACAAGTATTTTTTCAGCATTTTAGCCCACTTTGTGTGCCAGTGGTATGGACAAAAAAAAAAAGGAAAGCTAAATGAATTAGATTGCAACTTTGTCTGACAAGCTATTCCATTTTGCTAAACAATTGCATGGTACTCATTGCATTGCTGATACTGATTCAGATTATCTTACTAGGCACAAACAAAAAGTGCAACTCCAGTTTCTCTCTTTTTTTTTTTTTCTTCTTCCCCCCCCCCCTACTTGTGACATTACAATCGGCATAAAATAAAGAAATAAGGGAATTAGGTGATGTTAAGGGTATGCTCTATGAAAAGATGTATTACATGAGCTAAAAGCAGTATTTTCATTTTCGCATTTAAGAAAATAGCATACATGGACTTTCCACTGCTGGAAACATGAGCATACAGTAGTAGTCATAGAATCATAGCATCAACCTGGTTGGAAGAGACCTCCAAGATCATCCAGTTCAACCTATCACCCAGCCCTATCCAGCCAACTAGACCATGGCACTAAGTGCCTCATCCAGGCTTTTCCTGAACACTTCCAGGGACGGTGACTCCACCACCTCCCTGGGCAGCCCATTCCAATGGCAAATCACTCTCTCTGTAAAGAACTTCCTCCTCACATCCAGCCTATACTTCCCCTGGCACAACTTGAGGCTGTGTCCACTTGTTCTATTGCTGGTTGTCTGGGAGAAGAGAGCAACCCCCACCTGGCTACAAGCTCCAGTAAAGGGAACTTAATAGGTGAAAGAAAATCCTCCATCTAACATGAGTTACAGAGTCCAATACAAAATCTAGAAAGTAAAACACAACCATACCCAAAGACTTTAGGAAAGCAGCGGTTCTGTATAAACCAGTTCTACAGGTGTAGTCCCCCTGCTATGAGCCTGGGAAGATGAGAAGCCTCAGCCGCTGAGAAGACACCACCAGAATTCCCTGCAAGTGTTTGGGTACTGTCGTGGTTTTTAAGAGATAACCGACAGAATTGAGCTCTCAAATGAAACTGGAGTAAAAATATGGAATTATATTTAGAGAGAAATACAGAGATAGACATTACAAAGCATCTGGCAAACCCCCTTGAATTTTCCCCCAACCCAAAAAACCTAAATCTAATACTCCCCAGTGCTCCAATTCTCCCTCTTCCCCCCCCTTCAATGCCTCTGCCTTCCAAGAGGCCTAAACACAAGGCTCTGGAGGCCTCAAAACAGGCCTACTGCTTACATGTTCTTCCTGATAAAGTGGCTCCTGTCAGACACAGGGCAGGAGGAGGAACGAAGAGCTGACCTTGTTGTGAGTTTATAAAGAGATAGCAGAATTATGGGATTGAATAACAACCTTCTAGTCCCCAGAAGATTTTTTAACCCTATAGTCTCAACCTGGGACAGGTATTGTCTGGAAACTGTAGTTAGCCCATGAGTCAGGAAATAATAACTTGTGAGTAAATACTCAAAAGCCTCTTTAGCAAATCTTTAACAAAGCTCTGTACACTCTCCAATTGAATCCAAGCCTTCTGCTTTAGCAGACAGGAGGTTCCTGAGTCCATCTAGTGGGCAAGCAGTACAATTAACCACAAGAACCTCTCTTCCACTTGAGTTTAATGTTTGTATTATTGCTAGTTATTTCTTTAGTGTTCTAGATTCTGTTCTTCCTTTGTATAATGTTCTCATTACCCTGGTGAAGAACCAAAATATTATTAAAAATTACTGGGCAGGTAGTGAGAGTCCTGAATATTGAAATTAATAAACAATATTAATTTTGAAAAAATACCATCTCACATTCCATTAACACCCTCCATTACACCTGCAATCACAAACACAATCTAACCACTTGGTTAGCTGCACTCTCTCTGGCACCAAAATAATTTGTCCCTAAGCTCCCGAAAGTCATGAATTGTGCACATCATCCAAACAATTAAGATAAACTACTATTACGACAACAAAACAAAAGCCTCTCTACAAAGATCTACTGTCAGTACTAACTCACAGGCAGAAGAAAAGATATCAGAGGTTAACACTTACTAAAAGGAAGAGACTCAGCCTGTTCAGTGAAGGGAACATCACTGTTGGTAGCTCAGCTTCGGAAAGTTGAGCAGTAGACATGTTGTGTCTACATACAACCTGGTTTAATTTCTGCAGAACACAAGCAGGGAAGGATGGGGCACCCGTGAGCCTTATCCAGGGAGCCTGGCAGAATTTGCTGCTTCTCTAATTTAAATACACAGAGAGAAACTGATGTAGATGAAACTAACAGGAACTCAATCACCTGTTGGTAGCACTTATGCAGTATTATACATCATCTTTAACATCAGATCTGATCACTAGCCTTGACTGGCATCTTTCTCCCAACTCCTTGTTCCATCTGCAATAGTAGGTGAAAATCCTGGGCTGAATCTTAATGGTCATGGTGGAAGCATTAAGCAGGATCATGTTCATGCTGATTCACTTTGGCCATGAATGAACATGAGGTACCAAATAATCCAGGCAGATTATTATGACATTGAACTCCGAGCTGTAGGCTTAACCTACACAAGCATTGCTGCTAATAATGATTTGCAATTTGCATTTTCCTGTTTTGTGAGTGCAAAATGAAGTGTTGTAATAAGAATGGCCTTACTGTCCACACTTTGCACTGTCAATGCTAACACATTTTTGTCTTGTTAAAAATAAAATTCTGATCTGTAAAGATTGTGCCATGAATATAACGAGATGNGGTTGGAAGAGACCTCCAAGATCATCCAGTTCAACCTATCACCCAGCCCTATCCAGCCAACTAGACCATGGCACTAAGTGCCTCATCCAGGCTTTTCCTGAACACTTCCAGGGACGGTGACTCCACCACCTCCCTGGGCAGCCCATTCCAATGGCAAATCACTCTCTCTGTAAAGAACTTCCTCCTAACATCCAGCCTATACTTCCCCTGGCACAACTTGAGGCTGTGTCCACTTGTTCTATTGCTGGTTGTCTGGGAGAAGAGAGCAACCCCCACCTGGCTACAAGCTCCAGTAAAGGGAACTTAACAGGTGAAAGAAAATCCTCCATCTAACATGAGTTACAGAGTCCAATACAAAATCTAGAAAGTAAAACACAACCATACCCAAAGACTTCAGGAAAGCAGCGGTTCTGTATAAACCAGTTCTACAGGTGTAGTCCCCCTGCTATGAGCCTGGGAAGATGAGAAGCCTCAGCCGCTGAGAAGACACCACCAGAATTCCCTGCAAGTGTTTGGGTACTGTCGTGGTTTTTAAGAGATAACCGACAGAATTGAGCTCTCAAATGAAACTGGAGTAAAAATATGGAATTATATTTAGAGAGAAATACAGAGATAGACATTACAAAGCATCTGGCAAACCCCCTTGAATTTTCCCCCAACCCAAAAAACCTAAATCTAATACTCCCCAGTGCTCCAATTCTCCCTCTTCCCCCCCCTTCAATGCCTCTGCCTTCCAAGAGGCCTAAACACAAGGCTCTGGAGGCCTCAAAACAGGCCTACTGCTTACATGTTCTTCCTGATAAAGTGGCTCCTGTCAGACACAGGGCAGGAGGAGGAACGAAGAGCTGACCTTGTTGTGAGTTTATAAAGAGATAGCAGAATTATGGGATTGAATAACAACCTTCTAGTCCCCAGAAGATTTTTTAACCCTATAGTCTCAACCTGGGACAGGTATTGTCTGGAAACTGTAGTTAGCCCACGAGTCAGGAAATAATAACTTGTGAGTAAATACTCAAAAGCCTCTTTAGCAAATCTTTAACAAAGCTCTGTACACTCTCCAATTGAATCCAAGCCTTCTGCTTTAGCAGACAGGAGGTTCCTGAGTCCATCTAGTGGGCAAGCAGTACAATTAACCACAAGAACCTCTCTTCCACTTGAGTTTAATGTTTGTATTATTGCTAGTTATTTCTTTAGTGTTCTAGATTCTGTTCTTCCTTTGTATAATGTTCTCATTACCCTGGTGAAGAACCAAAATATTATTAAAAATTACTGGGCAGGTAGTGAGAGTCCTGAATATTGAAATTAATAAACAATATTAATTTTGAAAAAATACCATCTCACATTCCATTAACACCCTCCATTACACCTGCAATCACAAACACAATCTAACCACTTGGTTAGCTGCACTCTCTCTGGCACCAAAATAATTTGTCCCTAAGCTCCCGAAAGTCTTGAATTGTGCACATCATCCAAACAATTAAGATAAACTACTATTACGACAACAAAACAAAAGCCTCTCTACAAAGATCTACTGTCAGTACTAACTCACAGGCAGAAGAAAAGATATCAGAGGTTAACACTTACTAAAAGGAAGAGACTCAGCCTGTTCAGTGAAGGGAACATCACTGTTGGTAGCTCAGCTTCGGAAAGTTGAGCAGTAGACATGTTGTGTCTACATACAACCTGGTTTAATTTCTGCAGAACACAAGCAGGGAAGGATGGGGCACCCGTGAGCCTTATCCAGGGAGCCTGGCAGAATTTGCTGCTTCTCTAATTTAAATACACAGAGAGAAACTGATGTAGATGAAACTAACAGGAACTCAATCACCTGTTGGTAGCACTTATGCAGTATTATACATCATCTTTAACATCAGATCTGATCACTAGCCTTGACTGGCATCTTTCTCCCAACTCCTTGTTCCATCTGCAATAGTAGGTGAAAATCCTGGGCTGAATCTTAATGGTCATGGTGGAAGCATTAAGCAGGATCATGTTCATGCTGATTCACTTTGGCCATGAATGAACATGAGGTACCAAATAATCCAGGCAGATTATTATGACATTGAACTCCGAGCTGTAGGCTTAACCTACACAAGCATTGCTGCTAATAATGATTTGCAATTTGCATTTTCCTGTTTTGTGAGTGCAAAATGAAGTGTTGTAATAAGAATGGCCTTACTGTCCACACTTTGCACTGTCAATGCTAACACATTTTTGTCTTGTTAAAAATAAAATTCTGATCTGTAAAGATTGTGCCATGAATATAACGAGATGTTTATTGAAGGTGATCCAAAAAGAGGGAGACAAACCGAGGTGTACACAAGCTGGTCATCAAATACACTTTACTGTTATGAAATCAAATTCTGCTTGTGCTCAAGACCTGTCAGCTTTAAACTTTTTTGTTTGGTTGGTTGGTTTCAGGTTTGTTTTTTCCCCTGGCTATTTCTTTTATGACACCTAGTCAGATTCCATTCAAAAATGTAATTATATATTTATTCTTCCTTAATTTTAAGTAAATTCCAGTGAAATGGATATTGCACTTTCAGCTTCTATATCCAAGAGAATCAAAAGATATATCAGATTTTCAGTGTAGAAATCATCTTAAAATTACCTATAATGTAATTTCAAACAATGACTTTGGAGAAGCTACAGTCTCAACATCATCTGTGACTAAACTATGCCAAGATTGTCAATATAGCCTTCAAGCCAATAAATACAAATCTGCTGAATCATTTGTTATTTCCACTGTAGAATTCTGTCAACTTTCTCCATAATTATTCTATAACAATACATTTCTTCAAGGAACTATTAAGTGTTACAGTGAAAAAACGGTTAGGAGGATACCTAATAACTAATCAAATCAACACCCAAACAGTAATTATCACAATGCTAATCACGATCACCATTATTATGATTCCTTATTTCAATTTACAAATCGTTCTGAGGATTTATAATTATATCCAGTTGGTTTCTCAAAAATGTAACATTTTTCTACCGAACCCCACTTGTGTTCTGTTAAATACATACTTTCTATTGAAATGCTAATATTCCCAGTTTTCACATCTCCTTAATTGCATTGGAGTTGCCACATTCTAATAGTTCCCTTGAATTTAAAAGCTGAGCTGCTAGGTGTAGGCCCGACAAATCTATATTTTTTCTTTTAAGCTTGGGGTTGTACCCTGATACTTTCCTGGACAAAAAACAGTACTACTCAGAAGTCCCTTTCTGATTAAATGTTAACCACCAAGCAAAGAATTGTTCATATAATTTGTAGGCCTGAGTAACTTTTCAGTGATTAATCGAACAACTTTTTGACCATTTTTGAGTAAGAAATGACAATGTGGCCTCCAGCACTCAAGCACTAAGAAAAAATACTTTTATTTCAACAGCACTAACAGTGAAATACTTTCTGCAAGAAAAAAAATCCTAGAGCTGACTTTTACTTAGAGGAGCAGGTGAATCTGTAGATTGTAAAATGGTTTTCAGTGAAAACAGAAGGAAATCATAGGTGACATTCTGATCTCATTTGAGTCAAAGCATATTGCAGGCAATTTATTTCAAGATTGTTCTGCTATAGAGATACTGGATTGTGGAAGGAAGAGTGACAAGACAGAATAGGTGAATTAATTCACCTAATTTCTGAAACTGCTTTTTATAAAAAGTATATCCTTAATAGTTCTTAATTTATTGCAACTTATTCATAAATGACATGAATGAAGGAACAGAATGCATCCAAAACAAGTTTGCTGATGACACAAAACTGAGAAGAGTGGCTGATGTTCCAGAAAGCTGTGCTGCTATTCAGCAAGATCTGAACAGACTGAAGAGCTGCACAGAGACAAACCTAAGGAAGTTCAGCAAGGGCAAGCATAGAGTCTTAAGCCTATGGAGGAATAAATACATTCACCAGTACAGGTTAGGAGCTGATCTGATCTGTGGAAAAGAACCTGGGAGTTTTGGTGAACAACAAGTTCACCATGAGCCAGCAATGTGCCCTTCTGGCCAAGAAGGCCAATGGTATCTTGGGGTACATTAAAAAGAGTGTGGCCAGCATGTTGAGGGAGGTTCTCCCTCACCTCTACTTTGTCCTTATGATGCCACATCTGAAGTCCTGTCCCCAGTTCTGGGCTCTCCAGTTCAAGAGAGACACGAAATTACCGGATAGAGTCCAGTGGAAGGCTATGAAGGTGAAGTGGAACATCTATCTGGTAAGGAAAGGCTGAGACACCTGTGGTTGTTTAGCTGGAAGAAGACAAGACTGATAGAGGATCTTATCAACGCCCAAAAATATTTAAGGGGCAGGTGTCAAAAGGACAAGGGAGAATGGGCACATACTGGAACACGAGGCAAAACTTCTTTACTTTGACAACAGTGCAACAGTTTTGTCAAAACATGTCTGGGTCTCATGCAGTATTTATATTGTTAAAATAATTCCCCTTACTGTGTGGTCTTTTTCAAAATCTTGGTAGCAAAGTAGTCAACATTAATGATTTCAGTGCTAAATGCTGCAGTCACTCACTGCACTGTCAGCTGCAGCCCATGTAGCATGCTTGAGCCCTCTAAAAGCACTGGTTTTAAGTCTGAGAAAAAAATAAAATGCTGTCTCTTCAGGCTCTCCGTTTACCACTTTACTTTCTTTTGCATATCTATTTTTTCTGGTTTCACCTACTCTTTTTACTATAAAAACTACAATGATTTTATGTTTGATCATGTTCATCTTCAAGCTCCAGTCTTTTCACCATATTTACACCGCTGTCAGAAGTACGTGGGCTACTATCACAAACAGTGTCAGAGTCCTTCACAGAAGTTGTTTTCTCTTCACTGTGAATGTGCTCATTACCAGAAAGGAGGTGAATGTTTATTTCAGGTAAAGATTTACCACTGTCACAGAACACTAAGTTTATTTTTCTACCCTATTTTGGAACACATTTCATAAACTGGAAACATCAAATTTCCCTCTCTCCTGTTTTCCACTCTAATCATGGTCTCTGTTAGTAAGAAAACTTTTCTTTATGAGGTCTAAAATCTCCAGTCTTAAACGGGAGCGATTGTCATAAAATTTATTATAATTAAGTAAATATCCAGGAATTTTATTTCAGCCCTACTTACTGGAACATTTTCTTTATGACAGATTATCAAGTCTACAGAATTTTGCACCATTAGGAATTGGTCTCCCTCAGCAATTAGGAAATCTCCTCCTTTATGAAAACAGTACCAGAGTGTATTGGTTTATTTTGCCTCCTTTCTCATCTTTTGAGGTGTGATCTTTGGTTTACATCTACTCAATAAAACTACCTCAAGATGTTTCTTAATTCTTCATTAAGAAAACTGTTTCAGAAGACCTCTTACTGTCATTTACTTCCTATACATTTAGGGACATGCTGCAGAGCTGGAACGAGCAGGAACACTCACCAAAAACAGTTAGTTAAGGGTCTGACTGCTCCACAGGATTAAGAGATTTACCAGCAGTTCACCTTGGCACATCTCAAAGCCGGACTGGAAATATAATGTTCATACCACTGCAACATCTCCCTATCTTAAGTATTTCAAGAATATGTGCAGACTTTGGTGTTTCTACCTTGTTTAAAAACATATTTAAATGGCAGAAAATTAGGTATCTATAATCTGTCTATAACAGACTATAACATAGTTTTATTACGCAGCATCAATAACTTAGTAGAGCAGTGATTAGTCCTTATATGCACCACTACAATCGTTATTGTTTTTCCCCATCTATCTCTGTTTATATATATGTTCTCCATTACATCAGTGGGAATCTGGAACTCATGTCTGAAGCCACATGGGAGTTTGTATTTTTCCAAAAGACTTATAATGTGGTTTAAGTAGCAAAGAAAAAAGCCATTTTTTTTCATGTTCCTCTGTTTGAAAATCAGTCATCTCTTCTGATGGAAATACAAGGAGCAAAACTTCCTCCACTGGAGCAAGTACATTAAACTGGAACTGAAAGGCTGAAAGTAGTTTTAAACAAGTCATAATGTCCTTTTATGGCAGATGCACAGGCAAGCCCCACACTTTGTCACCTCACCTCCAATAGAGGCAACCACAAGAAGTAAGGGTGAAGTTTTTCAAGGTCATGGAAAAAGACTGACACACTGCCAGCCAGGATTAGCCACTGCTACATACTGCCAGGCAGGGTTAACCACTGCTACATCCAGCATTGTTAAAACTTGTGAATCCTATTGATTGAATGTTATTCAGTATTTGTGTGGCATTTCAAACCTTCAAAATGTTGTACAAATGTTGAGAAACTGACGGCACTTTGATGAAGCAGATAGATGTTGTCAATTCAGTCTAAAGATGTGGGAAAACAATTCACAAAATAGACTGACATACTGAGCCTGCACAGAATACCAGGGAAGCCCCAGGAATCAAATGAGAGAATTTCAGTATTCCATCTGGCATTAGACCACTTCTCTTTTATTCTGAAATATTTTTTGCTCTTCTTTCTGACTTAATGTTCTTATCAGCTCGCCACATTGCTCTGCCTTTGTTTCTGTTGTCCTCCTACTCTCAATCTGTTGGTACTGCTTTTAAGTAGGCACATTAACCTGTAGACCCACATCTTATATGCTATGTAGATATTAAGAGATTTCAGGATCTATTTTTCTTCATCTGTTCTTCCAAAAGTACTGGACCTCTTAAAACCTCTGAGGATCAGTGCACATGGACAGCAAAGAAGAGTCTGCCAGTGGTGGGGTGAAAAACAGTTTTCTGAGTGTCATGAGCACTTGAGATGTACAAAGTATTTCCAGCCTGAACAAGGCTCAAAAGCCAAAGATTCTCTTTTTTAGACCTTGACCTGCTAAACAAACCCCCAAACTCACACAGAGTTATGAAGTAGATAAGTTTCTTGCAGTGCTGGGTGCAGGTAGGATTGCTCCATCAATCATGCACACCCCATGATAGCACAAGCCATAATCTATATTACAAGAGCATGCATATTATTAAGAAGAGCTCATTAACATAGGTATTTTCCCATTCTCCACCCCAGTTCTGGCCCCACCCTCCCCCCAGGTCTTGAGTGGTCATCTGGAATTAAGGCCAGCAGTCTTCCGAACAGGGTTTTTTCATCTTTAATCAGAAGGCCACTCTTAATTGCTGAAGTCAGGATATCTCTGCTTCTCCTTTATCTCCTTCCTGCTTTCTTTAGTCAACGCAGACCTGGGCTCATTAAAGATTACATATCACAGATCTCCAATTAGTAGCTAGAAACAAACATTTCTGCAGAGGTTGTTTAGGTTTGCATATTATCAACTGACTACTTACAAACAAATATTTCTACAGAGTTTGGTATTTTAAGGTGTGCTACAGACACCTTCAAAAATGTGCACCTGGTCTGTAAAGCCCTTTATCAGCACTCCTTGATTTTTCTTTTATCAGCCTTTTCCTTAAACTTCCTCTCCACCCAAAGTACCAACCCAAATCTAAATAAGTAAACACTCTATCTAGTCAAATGTTTGGCGATTATTTTGAGTGTACCTGTATTCCATTGATTACAACAAACATAGGCAAACTTCTGAAAGGTCTCTTCAAACCAAGATACTAAACTAGTGTATTTTGGAAATGTAAAGTGAGACCTTCTGATCAGACAAAATTTCAGAGAAATCCAAAGGAATTGCTCTCCTGTCAGCTACTGCCCATAAACAATACTTACACATTTTCCAATGGCAGGTACAGATGACCTTGAATAAAGCTACTCTACCAAAAAATTCCAGAAAGAGACTTGAGGTAAAAATTGAGATAATCCCTCCCTACTCCGTCTATTTTTCTTTTGTTTTAATCACCATCATCCCTCTACATGATATCCTACAGGCTGCCTTTGACCCAGCCAGAGACCCTGTAACAACAACAGTATGAGGCTTAGCCTGACAGAAAATATTTTTCTTCTAAGCAAGATTTATTTGGCTTTGGCTCAACACCACACAATTCATTGCCAAACGCCTTTCAGTTTGAAGCTGTATCACACATCTACAGGTACTTGAGCACAATGTCAGAGGACACTTATGTCCATCTGTGAAATATTAGTCATATATGCTGTGGATTGGTGGGAATGAGAAACAGATATATGATGTATATCAAGCACTGTGTAAACAGCCTTTCTCCCATCCCTGATTATCATAGTGAAAGGGTGTTTGAGCCAAAAATCACACCTATCTATCTACGTATCTATGTATCTATCTATCCTACACCATTCTGAGCAATGCTTGCTGCACGACAGGAGTGGGTGTTTCTGGGATGCTACATAGTTTGTAAAATTGCTTCTTCCAGGGTGAGAGGCTGGGCTTTCTTCTTCTGGTTTTCATTTTTTTTGTGCAGGTAGCACAGCACAGGTTCCTGTATGGCTGCTTTGGGGTATTTTCTTTGTGTTTTTTCTTTTAATTTATACACACACATACCCTCCTTTTGGTGTAATCTGATATTCTCAGAATACAGGATCCACCTGTCGTGAAGGGCCCATAGGCCCAAAATAGGCTTATACCTGTTTGCCTACCAAAGGGACACAATAGAGCTGGTGCCATAAAGTCTGGCCTGCCCAGGGCCCAGGTTGTGTAATGCGGCTGTGTAAGCCCACGCGTCTAGCTTATGGCTTACCGGGTTCAAGGCCTGTGCTATCCTCATATCTGGGGGAGCCAGGCCTGTGGCGTAAGCCCAATATGGTAAGGTTTGGTTGACCGCCAACCTGATTGGTCATTCTGGTGGCCAAGGGGCCATTAATCTTGGCCCACATTTGATAAATAGGGGTACACAGGTAAGCAACGTGTTCACTTGCATTGCTCACTCTAATGCCTGCTTGCTCTCATTGCTTACGTGCTCACTGCTTGCTGCTATTTGCCTGTGCTATCTACCTTTCTCTATGGAGACAGAGTCTCCCATGGGCTCCCAGCCAGCTGTGCACACCTGCACGCCACTGCTGTAAGTTACCAGGACTAGACCCTGGATATCTGTATGCGATCAGCCTGTATGGTACATCATACTCCTTCTGCACCTGAGGTCCTGCCTGAAGAAGCCAGGAGAACAAAGTCAGAGACTGCCTGCTCTTCCCCTGAAGCCAGAAGGATCCCAGCCTCAATGTCCGTGGGCAGAGTTCCCTGAAGACTGGACACTTGTATAGGCTGTGACGTAGCCCCAGAGGGTGATTGATAATTAATAAGAATTTGTGAGTAAATGCTTTAATGCCTCTGTAATTTCTATTGCCTCCTGCTGTTGCAGAAAGAGCTTCAGCCCGTTTAGCGGGCAAGCAGCATATTGACCCCAGGAGGCATACTGACCGCAGGGATTCTCTCTCTCTGTTTAATGTTTGAATGTTTGCTAGATAATAATAGTTCTGTTTGGTGTTATTCCTAGAATGTCTTCCCTAACCATGTTAACGAACAAATATTAATATTAAAATTCAGTGGTTGGGGGTGGCGAGAGTTCAGAATATTAAAATTAATAGTTACATATTTTTATAAAATATCATCTCGCACCAATTAATTTTCCCCTCCGCAACACCAGCAGATCAAGGGAGGTTCTCCTCCCCCTCTACTCTGCCTTGGTGAGACCTCATCTTGAGTACTACGTTCAGTTTTGGGCTCCCCAGTTTAAGAGGGACAGGGATCTGCTAGAGAGGGTCCAGCTGAGGGCTACAAGGATGATTAGGGGACTGGAGCACTGCCTTACAAAGAGAGGCTGAGAGATCTGGGACTTTTTAGTCTGGAGAAGAGAAGACTGAGAGGGGATTTAATAAATGTTTATAAATACCTGAGGGCTGGGTGTTAGGAGAAAGGGGACAGGCTCTTCTCACTTGCTCCTTGTGATAGAACAAGGAACAATGGATATAAGTTGCAGCACAAGAGGTTCCACCTCAACACAAGGGGGAACTTCTCTACTGTAAGAGTCACAGAACACTGGAAGAGGGTCCCTAGAGAGTCTGTGGAGTCTCCTCTGGAGACTTTCAAGGCCTGTCTGGATGCGGTCCTCTGTCATCTGAGAGACCATTGCATGGTCCTGCTCTGGCAGGGGGATTGGACTTGATGATCTCTTTGAGTCTCTTCCAACCCCTGACATCCTGTGATCTTGTTAGTAGCAAATCATTTGTGTACCTTCTGTGATCCCACATAAGTGGAGGGAAGAGAGAGAGAAAGAGACAGAGGGAGAGGGAAGGTGGGAGGGTTAATTTCCTGACTCTGAACAGAGAATGTATTAATTGTAAGACACTCATACCACTGCCTTTCTGCCTGGGGTCTAAGTCAAACAGCAGAAGGTGGTGCACCAAAACAGAACGATTTTTCAGAAGTGCAAACATCATACCAGGGCAGAAACCCTGGTTACTTTCAGTCAATTATTAGCATGCTGATCACATAAGAGCAAAAAGAATAACCAGGACTTAGCTAGAACAATCAAAAAGATTAGGAAGAAAAGCTAAAAAAGGAGATATGTCCTGGAGGCAGAAAGATTATGCTTATTGCTAACTACTGAAATAAAGTAGAGATTATAACCAACTTTAATAATGTCCTTCCTTCTCTTATCTCAATTTCTTCCATGAAATACTTGATCTTACAAATGAACATTCCCTTCTAACAGCAGTAGTTTTCAGAAGTCACTTAGGTAGATAGACTTATGAGAGCACATTTTGGGAATTAATTTAGGCTGCAAAGAACCTTTGGAGATCATCTAGTTCAAAACCTGTTCAGAGCAAAGTCAGTTAAAATCAGGTTGCTCAGGTACGTTTCACATTTCAGTTTTCTTTTAATATGAAGAATCTATATGCAAGTTATATTTGTCTGAGATAAGAGAGTTGAAAAGTCTCTTATACAATATGAAATCGTAGTCAATGGCAGAACATACCATAGAAACTTACTTATTTGAGAAATCACATATCTTTTTCTTGTGGATATCATACTGCTTTTTATATTTGAATCGATTAGGTATTATTTTTTGAAGAACAAGTCCAATCGACTGGACATAAAGAATAACTGAATAAAATTATTGTCTAAATTTTCATCTGAATCTGTACTTCTTTTGTGAAACTGTTCCATTATTAATCCAGAATACAGGCTGGGATAAATGTCTACTTTTTCTTTTCCATCTTTTCCTTTGCAGAACCAAGAAAATACCAGACAATTTTTTACTGGCAAATTCTTTTTTCCTCTTCACAGACAAATACTAGACCAAGATATATTATATTTTCTCATAGCATTCAATTTTGGAAAGGTAATTTCTTCCACCCTATTTTGTGAATTGCTACAATCACGACAATTCAAAATAGAAAGACTTACTGACGTATGACAAGGTGAAAGGCATGATGATGTTTACTCTTTAAAGATGCAAAGATGAAGAATCATTATGCAATTCAATCATATCTAGTTTGTGCAAGTAGATGCCCTTTTTTCCCTGTCATGATTCTTTACTCTTTTGGCTTTGTTCCAAAGTATTCCAAATTCCTTTCTTATCCCACCCCCCACCTACCCTCCCCGCAAGTTTAAATGGGAGAAGGCGTGAAAACCGCTTCCCCTCCACCCTGTGGGCTTGAGGGTGGAACAGCAAAAGGCACTTTCCCGCACATGGGCTGGCCCATGTGGAAGCCCGTGCTGGAGTTGGCCTGGTGGTTGGCTGGGTTTTTGTGCCCAGTATAAAATGGTAAATGCACATTTTGTCTAGAAAAGCTTAATTAGAGCAAAGGAGAAGAGAGGAGGGTCCTGTCTTGAAAGTTCCTGCTTTGAGAGTTCCTGTCTTGAAAGAGCTCCTGCCTTGACAGAGTGCCCATCAGGACAGGTTCCTGCCATGACTGAATTCCTGTTCTGGACTGTCCCTGGTTTTGGATGGCTCCTACCTTTTTGCATGGCTCTTGGTTCTATCCCGTCCCTGCCTTTGGATGGTTCTCCTCACTTTTGCACCATTCCGTGCAAACCTGCAGGCTTGGCAAGCCCTGGGGTCCTTTGAGGGAGCTCCCAGTGGCACTTGGACCAAGTACTCTCGGACTTCCTTCCTGGCTGCGCAGTTGGGCTCTCCCCTGCCACTGCGAAGGCAGTATCATTCCACGATTATCCCATTCATGGAAGAAGTGATTGAGACATTTCTGAGTTTGGTGTCTCTGACACTTGCCTCAGGGCTTCTGCTACATGGATCTATACTATTGGATATTGCCTGCAGCATCAGAAGGCTGCTTCCACAGAGGAATCCAGCAAGGGATCACTGTCAGATACCTTCCGACACTTCCGTGAGTAAGACCTGCTGTTCCCTCAATCTTCTGCTCAGCCTGACTGACCGTGGAGTAAAGCTGTGTTTATAGCTTAGCCTTTTCCATTTTCTGACTTTCTAAGTCTTTAAATTTGTCCATAATATCTTTTTGGAAGAAATTCCCAATAAAACTGAATCTGTAAATAAAACAAACTACTTTCTGTATAAAGTCTGGGGGTAGGGGTTCCAGAAAAATAAAATAATTCCATTTTTATAATTCCTCACTTTGCCACATTAATTCCCTGCCTCCACGACAGGCTTCCCTAAAATTCCAAGATACTTGTTAAAGGATCATGCTCACCTTCACCAAGTTTTCAATATTGCTCTCATCAAGATAATTATGTCTTTCAGGCTTTAGCCTTTGAAATTATCTTATTAATAATATAAATAAGTATATAACGTACAACATCACTTTTGTAAATGTTGTATAAAATGTATTTGTGTCTTAAAGAAAATAAATCTGGATGCCAAAGCAGGTTGAATAATTCTACTTCATTTTCCTCCAAGATTAATGCTGGATTTCACTGCACTTATTTGTAAGTGAAAAACTTCCAGTCAAAAGAACAGCTGAAATCCATCCAATAAAAGATGCTTTTCAAGAAGCTAAATCTTAAAGAGAATTTACCCTCAGAAGATAGAATAGGAAGGATATGAATGCCAAGCTAAGCATGGTTAGATCAGACACTATGAAACTGCAATCTCATTATCCCTCTGAAAAAGATCCCATGTGTAAATACACTCATTTCAACAAAAAAGCAGCCTGGTATATAACAGAAAAAAAGCCCCACACCTTAAGAAGAGTTGGTCAGCTTACTAGCAACACACTGATAATCAGAGCAGTTGTCTGAACAGCAAGCACTTGTTCTGTTCCCCGTTTCTTCCTGTTTAGTCTCTAGTTTTATACTTAAGTCTTGAAACAATAAGGCAGGAACAAAGTTGTAATTCTATTCTTTCTCCTGTGTAATAGCAATAACGCAGATTTCTGCACATGTGAACAACATCGGGAGTGATTACTGAAAACTAAAGGTAATTAAAGTATTACTGACAAAACAATCTCATTTATGCAGATATCTTGAATACAAAGCAGTAGCAGGTGGAAAAAAGTAGGTGTGCCTCTGCTTTTCTTGCATACTGTACATCTGTGTTGCGCAGTCACAAGTTAAGTGTGCCATATCTACATTGAGTTGTAGGTATGATAATTTTTTTTCCCCTTAATAAAAAAATTAAAATTATGAAATTGCAGGGCATCTAATGAAGAAATAAACCCATCTGATGCTTGGAGCATGATTGTCAGAGGTTATAAATGTTGTCTATACTTGAAATGCCATGTCCTCAAAATATTCTACTAAAGAAGTCTCACCTCTTTTCATGTTCCTAAATAAAAGTCCTATATTTGAGAAACCAAGGCACTTCTTTCCTTTTTTTTTTTTTTTTAAACTGTTATAGAATTTTATTTTTTTTAAAGTACTCTTTAATTATATATCCACTAGTTCTCAAAATACTTTATGGTATTAATGATGGTACAATATTGCCTAAAAATAACATGAGCGGCATTTATTGTATTTGTGCAATCTTGCCTGAAGTTTCCTGCCTCCCCTGGTCAGACACTGAATCACAGGTTTTTGGGTTTGTTGGTTTTTTTTTTACATACTTCTAATCCTGGTTCCCTAAACATTTTCTCATCACACAAGGTAAGATCTTTTTTCTATTGCATAAATATGTGACAACAGAATGCCACTTGTAGAGATAAAAGATAGCAGATTTCCTTATTTTATCTTTAGGCATGATTATACATACCCAAAAGATGACACTTTCAAGAGAGAATACAAAGCAGTGCTAAGAAAACATGCGGACATCAGACTCCACAAGACTAAAAACTAAGCCACATGAGTAACATTTTAAAAATTAAATTAGCACTTGATTTTGCAAGATGACCCCCCTGTGGCAGCACAGCAACAAAGCCATGCAAAGCTTCACACAACTGAAGGGGTTCTCTGAAGGCTCTGCTTACTGATCTCTGGAAGAAAAGGTCACAGGCTATGCTGGAAGGATTTTCAGTAAGGCTTAAAGGCAGGAAACAGCTGGAAGGAATGAAGAAATATTTCACAGGCAACAATAAAAATTTTATAGGGCTTTCAAGTCAAGCTAAATAACTTACCCATTTGTGAAACTGTCCAAGACTTAAGCTCAGTCCAATTATATTGTTCTATAGAATTTACATCTTAGAATGACCATTAGCTACTCAGTAACACACATACAAAGAGTGCTTTACTTAGCTTGTTAAAGAAGAAAATGGAGAACTTCAATATAAACTCACAGAATTACTATTCCAAGCAACAGAAAGCAGACAGGGGTTAAAAGCATTAAGAAATCAGAAAATATTTCTTACTGATAGTAATTGCGCTCTCCTCTCTGGGATTCCAGTTAGGTCTCTCCCCTTTAAGAAAGAACACTGTTTCTAATTTCCTTATTACTCTTGGGGTAGCTTTCAAGGACTCAGAGTAATACTTAAATATGTATTCATAAAAATAACTGAGAAAATAGTCAGCATTTTTGAATAGTGGATAAATACTGAATTAAGTCTCCACTTGACTCGTGCTTTCATTAATCTTCACTTTAAGGTTACACTGGTTTACACTCCACTTTGAAGCATTTAAGTATGTCATTTTCTCCTTTTCACTGTCAAAGCTTTTGAAACTACAAGCACTGATTTTGCACAGATGAAAAAAATAGGCACAGCTACTTCTTTATACTGCTTTTTTCACAAACATAGCTACTAGTTCAACATGATAAACCAGTTACAAAAATCTTTTTTGACAAGCACATGATTCGGAGCTCTTGCCAGCAGTCTTCTGCAGTAGGCTGGTGGTAATAATTCATTTTTCATCACTGTCTCATTCTACACTTAGTATGACAGCTTTGCTATCCTTTTCTATCTCCATGTCCTATATAGAATCTGAAGTTGTGTTCTCATTTGTCTGGGATTTGTCAGTGGAAATACATTACTCTGAGTGATCTGAAGAGTTGAGCTGAACTACGGTTCTCGATTATTTCATTTTTTTTGCAATGAGTTTTGTGTTTTCTCCCCCAACCTCACTGATTATTATCCTAGTAAGGAGCCAGCTCCAGCAGCAGGAAAAGTAGGCAGTACTCTAAGGCAGCCAGCAGCTTGATTTTTTTTCTGTATAACAAAAGAGATTGACTGTGCTTGCCCAGCTGGTCTCTGGCTTCTACTTACATAACTTTGCCCACTGCTGCCAGAGAACCAAAGGGAAAAAAGACGCATGCCTCTTGCCAGTAGTAATACCATTATTTAGTATCAACAGGAACAGAAAGTCACTTCAGTTTTCACCTCCTTCAATACTACCTCTTTGCAGAAAAATATCCAACCCTTCACTCTATTACTGACCTCATCACTCCAGCAGGTCTGTATCACTCAATAGTGAGGAATACTGAAAGAACCAGAAGGACAAGAGAGGCAGATGATTGCACGGGGCAAGAAATGTATTGGTCATAAAGGTAAGAAAGATCTTAGAAGGACTGTGATACAGGGTGAGATTGGAAAAAGAGAGATGCTTTAAGCATTCTAAAACCTGAGGACTCCTCCCTGCCTGTAGCAGTATTTCTTAGGATGTTGTCCACTAGCGTAACTTTCTGATTAAACTCTTAGTTCTTTTTGCCACCAATCAAAAAAGAAGGAATATTGCTACTGTGAAGAAAACATGATTTGGCTCCACTATAAAAATTAAACTGTGGATCAAAGGATGTCGCATTTCATAGGCAGATTCCACCATCTTTACTATTAGCCAGTTTGCTGATTTCATGGTTGTCTAATATTCTCCTCTGCTGCCTCAAACTCCTCTCACAAACTGTATGTTTCTATATACTCATTATCATGCTGTATGTCATGTCTCATAATTACGCTTGGAGAACAGTAGAGCACAAGAACTAGTGAGATTTTAGAATTCTGTCAGCTGTGCTCCTTCAGGGTACATTGTTTTGGAGGACAGTAGATCATCAGCACCAGTAACTCCCAGTGATGTTGTTACACCACCAATGTTCAGCATAGGGCATGTCTTAGAATGGCGAGAGTTGGAAAGGAGCTCTGGGGATCATCTGGTCCAGTCCTGATAAAGCAGGTTCACCTGCAGCAGGTGACAAATGTCATTTGATAATGTCATTAGACATCATCAGCAAAGGACAGCTACAAATATATCAGCAGCAGATCCACATTTACAACAATCAATCAATCAAAACAAACAAACCCCCCAAACAAACAAAACCCCAAACAAAAAACCAGAACAAATTCCCCCAAACAAAAAACCAGAACAAATTCCCCCACCCTGAGTACCCTCTCGCCCATTTGCTGAAGCAGCATGATATGTTTTTCCTGTGTTTTTCACTTTTTTGCTGTTATGTTTCCCCACCCTCCGTGTACTTCCCAAAGCAGCACTTAGAACAATTAGAAAACAATTAATCACAGCCCTTAACCTCAGGCTGTCAAGAGCTGACTCTCGATCATCTAATCTCTAAAGATGCAGAATTTTTTTCCATACAAATCCATATCAACTTGTTTCATACAATACCTCTTCTACAGAATAGCCCATAACCTGTCTGTCTCCCATATCTAATCAACTCAGATTCACTAAGCCTGAAATCTGCTAAATCAGTTTACTAGCTCAGAGCAGGTCCTTTTTCTAGAAAAACTCCACTGCTTGTATTGACTTCACTGACTTTGGAACTTCCTTTTCACAAAGTTACTATTTTGACAGGCCGGAAACTCAACTAATCTGTTATTAACTTCTACTGGATGTATTTACACACCATGTATTGGTTTTACAATTAAAATTTACAATAAACTGATTGGTTTTACAAGCTTTACCTTAACCTGCAGCCCTTAGTATGTAATAAGTAAACCATCAGTTGACCACGAATTATCCCCATCATGTTTTATTCATAGTAGGCAGTGGCTGGGGACACACACTGCAGGTAACAGTTTGAGAGTAACTGAGTTAGAAGACAAAGCACAGCTTGGGTATGTACCCTCCATGAGAAAGCCTCGCAGCCCCCTGGGGACCCCAGGCCACCAGAGAGCACTTGCAGCATGCCCACAAATGAGCAGGGAATGTTCCATACGCACTTACGACCCTGCATATATCTGTGTGAGTTTTGTGCTACTGTTGCTTTTCAAAGTTTTGCATGTACTACATGCAAATGATAAGACTATGACAAGATTCCTATGCTCTGGAGAAGGAATGCAGCCAAGGACTGTGACAACTGAATTTTACATCTTACTTACGAGTTCTGCAAAGCTGTTTGAATATATTACTGGAGTAGGCTGCTAGGTTACTTGACAAAGAAAATTGCTGCAACTAGGAGAAAGTCCATCAAATTAGATCTTGTCCTCCTCCCAACCCCAGAAGAGGCAGAAAAAAAATTTCAATGCTTATAATTCCTCCTAACAGAAGCCCATATTTACAGACTGCATGGAATTGAAACTACAATCTCAACTCCCTTGAAAATGTTTTTCTCAGATACTGTAACAACTGCAATTTTTAAATTGTCTTTCACAAGGCACACTATGGTGCCAGTAAAACCCAACACACTGTCTGGAAAGTTAACTATAAAAGACTCCAAATGACATTTTAACAGAGAGAAAAGTGTTTGAAACCAGTGCACAGGTCAACAAATCAAATGAAAAAAAAACCCCACTTAATTTTCTTCCTCTCTGTCACTCTGACTGGTTCAACTACAGATGGCAGGATGTTGTCTCCCCTTCAAGTCAGTTTGTTGACTGACTCCTTCAAAAATTAATTGAAAGAAGCGGATTCCATAATTTCAAAAGAAATAGGCTCAGCAGGTGAGTAAGCTTTGTCAAGATTGATTACTGAGTATTGATTTTCCACCTATTGTACCAGTTACACTCCACCAGGCCACCTGCACATTAACCTAGAATCCATAAAATCACCCCAGGCTAACATCTATTGAGAGGTTTGTATTTCCTGAGAATGCAGTCTTCAGCTCCTTTCCTCACACATGCATTCAACAGCATTCATTTGAAAGCAATCATTTTGTACTTTCCCATAAATAATTATTGAGTTTATTTTCATTTTTCAGGAAGAATAACTACCCAGGAAAAAACTTCATATAACCAGATGCTGACTTCATTGTAAATACTGCAAAGACACTTAGTTAGGCTATCTTGTGATACTAAGGAAAGAGATGCTGGATGCAGAAAAAGTAGCATGGCTTACTGTGGCCTGGAAGCTTCTGCCTGGTCCGTCTGAAGCTTCTCACCACCTTCCACTTCCATGGTGCAGTACACGATTCGATTGGGAGCAACTGACTTCAAACCCTGCACCTCCATTATAACAATCTGAGGAAAAGAAAGAAATAGTTTATCCTTCAGAAAATATTACATACCACAGCTATTGCTGTACTAAGCTCCATGCTTAGTACAGTATCTGAAGGGAGCCTACAGGAAAGCTGGGGAGGGACTCTTTACACGGTCTAGTAATGTTAGGACGAGGGGGAATGGGTTTAAGCTGGAAGAGGGGAGATTCCGACTGGATGTTAGGAGGAAGTTCTTTACAGTGAGGGTGGTAAGACACTGGAACGGGTTGCCCAGGGAGGTTGTGGATGCTTCCTCCCTGGAGGCGTTTAAAGCCAGGCTGGATGAGGCCTTGAGCAGCCTGCTCTAGTGGGAGGTGTCCCTGCCTATGGCGGGGGGTTGGAGCTGGATGATCCTTGAGGTCCCTTCCAACTTAAACCATTCTATGATTCTATGATTCTATGCAGGTAAAAAAAACCAAAACAATTAAAAAAAGAAAAAAAAAAATCCCCCCACCCCATCAAGTCATCACAGACACAAGAGTTTTAATTTTGTCTCCTTTTTTCCACATTTTGTCTTCTTTTTTTCCCACTTTCAACAACATATAGTAGGAATTGAAATATTTGTGCTGTTACTACTTGAACTACCAAAAACTCACTCCAAACATAATTTAAATGCTAGTAGTTGAATTTGAGACTAATGACTAAAGGTTCAGTCTAAATCTTAATATATGAGTAAAGGTATCTTTTAAGCAGTCATTTAAGGATAGAATGAACAGGTTGATAAGTAAACTGTAGACTGTAAACATGACAAGTATACTGATCACATCTTGAAAGGTTAATCGTGATGCTGTGACACCAGAGGTTGTAACCCTTGAATCTCAGAAATGATTTGGTGATGTGCTGAGCGTGAGGCAGGTCAGAGGACTGCTATCAATTGCTGCATTTTTTTTTCCCTGTCACTTATCTCTTTTCCTTCTCCTAGCTCAGTACTTGCAGTCAGGTTCAGTGTGCATATGGGGGATGGGGCTGGGCTAGATAAAGCGAAAAAGTCATGTCTACCAGCTGCACCCTGAGTAATTTCCTCACCAGGGAAATTCTGAGCTTGGCAGATACCATAGTTTTTCAGCTCCTCTACAGTACTCAGAAGATCCAAATGCAGCCTTACTTCAAACGCTCTCTGCCTTTTATAAACCTTACAGTTTGTCACAGTGTGAAATTACTAGAATTTTTACACTTCAGATGTTTCTAACTCAGAGATTTGAGAAGAAATCAGGTTTCCCTGCTTGCTTTGGAAAAGCTGTTTTCCTTTCCAGCCCTGTTTGGGTCTATGAGAAGAAACTGGGGGAAATGTACTCCATTTAATCAGCAGAGAAGCTGCCCTCAACTGCACTATACAAAAAAATCAGTGTTTTTAAATTGTTTCAAAGGTGACAAAAGTAATAACTGCTTTTGGTCTCAATAGAGGCAATTGGTTTCTTAGGTCAGCAAACAACTAACAAATGATTTTGCTACTGTTTGCATGTTTGCCAGCTTCTTTCAGTTCAAGATTTCACCTTTAGCTGCAAAATCCTTTGTACCTTAAAACTCTCAAAACTTTAGTAATAAGTTAGATGTCTTGTAAAATTGATAGTTTGGTAATATTACAGTCAGATGACAGACATTGATAATTTAGAACATTTTAAAATTATTCATAACTTTCCAACACTGCCTGGTATGCTTAACTATCCAGTTCAGGAAGAATAATGTGATCACCTCTCTTTTCCATCTTTTATAATCCAAAAATTCACAGAAACACAGAATGTTAGGGGTTGGAAGGGATCTTGAAACATCATCTAGTCCAACGCTCCTGCCAGAGCAGGATCACCTACACCAGATTACACAGGAATGCATCAAGGCAGGTTTTGAGTATCTCCAAAGAGGGGAACTCTACAACCACCCTGGGCAGCCTGCTCCGGCATTCTGCCACCCTCACAGTGAAAAAAATTTTTCTCATGTTTCCATGGAACTTTCTATACTTCAACTTCTACCCACTGCCCCTTGTCCTATCATTGGGCATTACCCAGAAGAGCCTGGCTCCATTCTCTTGGCACTTGCCCATTACATATTCATAAATATTAATAAGGTCACCCCTCAGTCTCCTCCAAATTAGAGCCCAGACTCCCTCAGTCTCTCCCCATAAGGGAGATGTTCCACTCCCTTAATCACCTTTATGGCTCTGCACTGGACTCTCTCAAGCAGTTCTTCGTCCTTCTTGAACTGAGGGGCCCAGAATGGGACACAATATTCCAGATGCAGCCCCATGAAGGCAGAGTAGACGGGAAGGAGAACCTCTCTCAACCTACCAACCACAATCCTTCTAATACAACCCAGAATGGTATTGGCCCCCTTGGCCACAAGAGCACATTGCTAGCTCACGGTCAACCTTCAAGTAGTTATCAGTGATCAATGGCCACAGAGAGGTCCTTGTAGCTAATACTGCCTATATGGTCTTTCCACATGCCAAATGGATGTCCTTGTTGAATGTAGAATTCATATTTATTCATTTTTATCCTGATCTTTCTTTTCCTTGATTTTCCAATTGCCCAGTACATTTGTCCTTGGCAGCAATTCTGGATGCCAGCAATGGAAAAATGTTGCATTTCTTCAGGAAGGAAACTGTCACTAATTAATTTAGTAGCTCTTGAGCTGATAACAGCTTCCTAAATATTGCTTGTCTATTTCTGAAACTGTCCAACAGTTTAAGAACATAAGCAATTAAACCTTCTCCTACTACTTGGACATTTCATTTTACAAATTTCTGAAAACAGGCTATTTGAGAAACATCCAACTTGTCAAACCAGTCACTCTTGCTTACAGTGATGCACAGGGGTGCTTCTTCCCTTAGTCAGCAAAGTCTATGCCCACCAGAACATTATAAATGTCACTAAAACATTTTGCTGTTCTGTCTTAAGAATAACTTGGATTAGCAGTATGAACCTCAGCCACTTCCCCCTTGCCATGAAGGTTTGATTGAGTTCTACTCTTTCCCAATATTTAGACATATTAGAGATTTCCTATTTGCCCATGTGCCCGAGCAGCAGTCACCTTCAGGGGGGGAATTTTGCTTGCTACCCATAATTTAGTTACAACCACAAAAGCCATGACATGGATAGCGTTATGTGTTATGCAAGAAACATGAAAGTGTGCACATACAATCTCACAGCCTCAAAAAAATAAAGGATTACGTCTCCAAGGAACTGCAACCAGCTGTTTTATTTGCCCATTTGCACAGAAAGAGTTTATCTTCCATTTTTCAGTTAAACGAGTATCACTTCAGCTGTTTCCTTTCGCCCTTCTATGCGCTGATTTAGCCTCCTAAGAGGCTGAAGGCACATTCTTGTCCAGCAAGAAACTCGACTTATGTGGTTAACATCATGTCTGAAAACAAAATTCTGTACTAAAAACTGCTGCAGGTAGAGTAACAATTTGATTCTTTGCCTTGCACATGATGAAAAGCAGTTATTAACCTTGCAGAACATTCATGTGTTTTCTTTATCATTGATGGGGAAGAAAAAAAACTAAGAAAGTTAAATGACCAAACCTAATAGTCTACATTTCTGATGTCAGAGGGAAAGAGCTGTAAACAAAGCGAAACTGATCCAAGTTTACTGAAAATTACATCCATCATTTTGTATATGAAGGCTGTTTCTGTCTTTCACTGTGCTTTTCTCCCAAAGATCATATAATTTTTAGTACATACTTAATATTTCTCTCTAGAGCCATAAAGAAAGCTTTTCTTTTCCTTACATCTCTCACCATGAAGGAAACTTGGAAGACAGAACATTTTCAAGGAGCTAATAACAAAACAGTACCAAGACAGAGATGACCTAATAACTTGAAGTGTCAATAACTTTTAGGTGAAATATGTGATTACCTCTAATGTGAACGAGAGGACAACATCAGATTTTGACAGCTGAACCTCATTTTCATCTCCTATGTCCAAGAACGCAGAGTTCTGTGATCGCTTTAACTTCTGCAGTTTAAATTCTGGCCCACCTTTAGACACTGGAAGACTTTCCAAATTTGCCATCAGCAAATTCACCGACGAGCGCAACTCTTCTATATACATGCTCTCCATTTCTCTTGTTACAAACTTGGGGAATTTTCTTTCCTTGAAGAGATATTTTAGAAGTTAGGCAGGGAAAAAAAAATCATCCTACATTATATATCATGTTTATTTATTCAGTTTCTCTCAGTTAAAAGATTATTTAACAAAACCAAAAGTCTTAATTATTTAAAACATAAATGGAGAAGGCTAATACCATCCCCTATATAGCTAGTTTTTACAAAAATAACTGTAATTTCAATTGAGAATTCCATCATATTCCTCAAATATAATGGACAAAATATTTCTCTGAACATGTAATAAATACAGTGTCAGAAACGAATCATAGAGTCAAACAGGTTGAAAGAGACCTCCAAGATCATCCAGTCCAACCTAGCACACAGCCCTAGCCAATAAACTAGACCATGGCACAAAGTGCCTCATCCAGTCTTTGCTTGAACACCTCCAGGGATGGTGACTCCACCACTTCCCTGGGCAGCCCATTCCGATGGCAAATCACTCTTTCTGTGAAGAACTTCCTCCTAACATCCAGCCTATATCTCCCCCAGCACAACTTGAGATTGTGTCCCCTTGTTCTACTGCTGCTTTCTGGGAAAAAAGACTAACTGCCTCCTGGCTACAGTCTCCCTTCAGGTAGTCGCAGACAGCAATGAGGTCACCTCCAAGCCTCCTCCAGGCTATACACCCCAGCTCCCTCGCCCTCTCCTCACAGGGTTTGTGTTCCAGGCCTTTCACCAGCTTTGTCACCCTTCTCTGGACATGTTCCAGTAACTCAACATCTCTCTTGAACTGAGGAGCTCAGCACAGGACATGGTACTCAAGGTGTGGCCTGAACACTACTGAGTATAGGGGAGGAATAAGCTCCCTTGTCCTGCTGGCCACACTGTTCCTGATACAGGCCAGGATGCTGTTGGCTCTCCTGGACACATGGGCACACTGCTGGCTCATCTTCAGCCTACTATCTACCAGCACCCCCAGGTCCCTTTCTGCCTGGCTGCTCTCCAACCACTCTGTCCCCAGCTTGTAGCACTGCTTGGGATTGTTGTGGCCAAGTGTAGAACTGCACTTGGACTTGTTAAATCTCATCCCACTGGCCTCTGCCCACCCATCCAGTCTGTCAAAGGCCCTCTGTAGGGTTCTCCTACCCTCCAACAGATCACCACCTGCTCCCATCTTGGTGCCTCTGGTTGTGTAGAAACACAGTCTCCTGCCCCTCTAAATCATTTACCCATAACCCCAGATCAAATATGTACATATTAGATATTTCCAATACATGTTTTAAACCCCTCAGTTGGCAATAAACCTTAAGCGTTACTTTCCTATACTTTAAGTGAGAAACTGTCCACTAATAATTGCATTATTTAATTTATCTCCCATGCTACCAAATAAAAGTCACCACCATGACTTGAAAACCCTATCATCGTTCATATCTATTTTCAATAATGGGTCATTTGTTTTGAAAGTAATGCTCAATTAGCACACAAGGGATTGTTTTAAACAGAAGTGCTAGAGAGAACTTAATCACTTTTTACCTCTGTAGGGGTTACATATTAGTGCTTAGATACTGTGAGGGAACATATAAATGTATATAATACATGAACAAGGTCAGTTCTCCTGATATAGAGCAGTTATGGAGAATATGTCACTCAAGCTTAAACAAAACCAATTTATTTAAAAACATGTTTTAAATATAAATGGGAAACAAATATTAGTCCCCATATATTGTCTAATAGGCACCTTGCTCCTAAACCAGATAACTGTTATTTTTACGAGGAGTCATGAAGAGTACCATAAAAAGTTTCACATGAAAACCTTTAAAGACTGTCTCAATAATGAAGAGCAAAGAAGCTGACTGTGACCCAAAAGAACTTCATCCAAGTCAAATGGTCTGGCTCATTACTGCATTACAGTGCCAGTGCATTAAAGACTGAAAAGGAAAAAAGTTACTTACAGTTAAAACCCAAATCTACAGGGTAAGGTTCAGTTCAAGGTGCTCTATGTCAAATCCCCCCACCCATTTCAGAGTGTTTCTTAAACTGTACCTTAACCTGTGAAGATCATTCAGTAGTAATATTCCACCACAGAAGAGAGAGAAGATAGACTGGTATTATGTTGTTAAAATATCTTTCTACTTGTTAAGAT
>WAAF01018541.1:746918-800409 GCA_013400475.1 Tricholaema leucomelas | reverse complement strand
CAGCCTGTCCAGGTCCCTCTGGATGGCATCCCTGCCCTCCAGCAAGTCAGCTGTGCCACACAGCTTGGTGTCATCTGCAAACTTGCTGAGGGTGCACTCAATTCCTCTGTCCATATCACTGACAAAGATGTTAAAGAGCACTGGTCCCAGCACTGACCCCTGAGGAATGTTTTGTTCACTCCAATGTAAAAATTAAGGACTTTGATACTGCCTTTTGCTGTATATTTTTTATGACTATAATCTTCCATGATTTAACATGGCACTACCAAAATATGTGGAGGTCTTTATTTCTGTAAAATCTGAATGCTTGTAGCCACTTCTCTCCTTCACAAAACAAGGGTGAGGATCCTCCATAAAAGCTCTGAGGCACAGAAATCTCATCTCCCAACCCCCACACCTTTTTTCCTTTTGAAGATGGTGAATTTGCAACACATTGCTATAGCACACAACATTTAAAAAAACTTTAGAGATACAAGAAAAATAATGAGGAATGAGGCATTCCTACTGCTCTTCAGCATATATTCACAGGAACAAGATTACATTGATTTGAAAAGTCCGTATTGTCTGAAGAACACATGCTCCAGCACAGCACTTGCATTTTGGGAACTCTGATTGCAAATATGGGAATATACCCTGAAACAAAGACAGTGGAGACAGATGTGGGATACTGATCTACTGATCAGCCTGGTCTAGTGAAAAGTGCCCCTGCCAATGCCAGGGAGGCTGGAACTAGATGATCTTTCAAGTCCCTTCCAAACCAAACCATTCTATGAATATGTATACACCAGCTAGATCATTTTCAGAAAATCTTCTCCTCAACCTTAGAATCAGAAGCTGGAAACCCACACTATGTACCATCCCACTTATCTTATATGAAGATACGATTTTGGTACATGAAAGCAACTATTTACCCTTGCCATTTGTTCTGCCAGTTGTAGTCGTCCATCTAGTTCACGTCTGATCTGGGCTGCTTGCTCATCTCCATTATCCAGCTTAGATAGAGAAAAAACCCCAAAGTTAACTGTGAGAAAAATGCACTTCATTTTAACTGTATAGCAAGTAATGTAGTTAAAAACAAGACAGCATCATTTTCATATTAAAATCAGTGGAACGCTAAGCAAATACATGACTTTGACTCTTATTTCCTTATAGAAATAGCAGCTGAAAACATTTCTCCATGAAGCAGAAAACTGGACTGGTTTAGAAAACGTTTGCAAGAAAATCTGCTATTTGGTGCCATGAGTTCCTGTGTAGGAATATAGAAGTACATGGAAAGAAAACTCTGTGGCTATGCCTTTTACATATGGTACTACCTCACACATATGTCTCTTTTCCCCAAGTATTTGGCCAACTCCTTACATCAAGGCATCCCCAATTTGTGAGCCTTCACTATTTTCATACCTAGAGAATACTAATGACTGAATGTTTGACTTTCATCAGGGAAGTAAAAAGGAAGGTGAAACCTCTTCAGCTTAACAGAACAGAAAAGAGACTCCCCAACTCATTCTTCACCCATTTACTTGTTGGGATGTGGGGGGAAGTGTAGGTGAAGTGGGGCTTGACCTTAACACACTGACTAGGTTAAGAGGAAGAAGAGGTCAGGCACAATCTGGAAAAGAACAGGCACAATTTGCCTTCTTACCTGAAAGAATTTCAAACAAGGACAGAGATGGCATCCCAATGGAGAGCCCTCTCTGTCCCCAGGGTGAAGCACAGGCAATGTGACATGCTGATACAACCCAAATGCATTTAGTATACAGCTAAGGTTTAAGAATACTTTAATAATTCTTCACTAAAAAAATACCTTAAGACTGCTATTCAGTGCAGCAAGCCAAATACATAACACCATCTCAGCTAAATCTGTTAGTTATTATTGAACCATAGCACTCATGATTTTTTTTTCTTTCAACTCTAGTTTAAAAAAAGGAATAATTAAAAATACACAATCCATTGCTAATAAGTCAATTACAACAGCATGCTTAATGCAAATCTGACCACATTTTGTAACAAGATGAAGCACTTTCCACTGCTAGTGGGAAACGATGACAGAACACGCAATCTGTCAACCTGCGTAATCTGGAGTTTCACAAGACCCTTGCAGGAAATGATCTTGAAGACCAGAAAACAAGGTGGTGCCCCCAAAACAGGCTCAAGTTTACACTAGAGTGCAGAAGATGGGTCATGCTCCAGAATGCAAGGGTCACCCTGTGAAGTTTGCCTGTAAATCTGCTCCTAGTTTGTGAGCTCCAGCAGCAAGAGCATTCTCAATGATATTTTAGATTTTTAGAATACAATTACTGTATTTCAAATAAATCCCCAAAATTATTCCATTTCTTAACAGAAATTCTATTTTCCATCATATTATAATGTCATCATTTTTGCAACTATTTTTGTTTAATCATTATGAAAGGTATTTATGAAAACCAGTTGTGTTTTACTTTTTGGGTGATGGGGACAACATTATTTCACTAATACATCCCATGTTAGGCAATTGCTTGAAAAAAACTGACTGAATTTTTATTTCTACAAGGAGAGTGTGGGAGAACAGAACAAAGCTGAAAGCTAAACAACTGCATCTAATATTAACTTACTGAAGAAGCAAAAAATGAAGGCCTAACTTTTTTCTCCTTAATTGTGCATTGCTTCCCTTTATCTGTTTGTACTCGAATATTTCAAATTGTGCTGATTTACTTATTTTTAAACTTTGGTCTTCTTCCTATATACACAGACTCATTTCAAGGCTTTCTTAACATATGTATGTAATGGTGTAAAGTATGGAAAGAAGCTGAAGTGGCGGAACATCACAGAATGCTGCTTTACTTATTGAAAAGAGTCAAGATAAGAATGACTGGTAGGTCATTTACAGTTGTAATAAGAAGAAATATTGTTCATATTAGTATTTCTGCAGCACATATAGTGAAGTGACAATGAAAACACAAGTAACTTTTGTATTATGTTCCACGCGAGGTCATTCTACTTGTTTTTATCATAAATTCAACACAACACAAGAAAATCAACTTTGCAAGCAGAGCAGTCAGAGATCACAAATGTGTGATCAGTTGTGCTTTATATATATAAAATCTACTGAACCTGAAACGACAACACTCAGTAGATTCTGAAAATGCACACAGTATTTGGGCTCCGAGTTGTGTCCTTCTGTCCACTTTTTGAGGTAGACACATGATGCAATCCATACCCACCATACAGGTGGGGAACAGTGACAGGACTTATCATTAAGTGTAACCTTTTACTAAATTCCTAATTCATGGAGCAAACTGGTACTCATAATGTCTATGGAACAGAGTTAATGACAAACACTGCACACATTTTCCTACGACGCCAGGCACAGAAATTGATGTAAACCTAACACTGCAGAATAGCAACTCAGACTCTTCTCCAGATTGCAACTGAAATTAAAGCAAAGGGGGTTTGGTTTTGTTTGTGGGGCTTTTTGGTTTGTGTGCTTTTCTAGAATAGTTGGCATTTATAGGAAATCAAATAATACTTCCTGCCTTTAAAAAGGAAACCATGTTTTTTAAACATTTATAGCCTTAGAGAACATTTTTAAAGGGTTTATGTAAATTCCATTTAATAAAAACATTTCAGCATTCTGGAATAGTAGTAATTACACTTCATAGACATTTACTAACTGCACCAACACTAGAGGTACTCCTCATGTCACTTAAACCTCACATAGCAAATTAATCAGTACCTTAGAAGCAAGGGACCTCACTACAGAAGACTCAACAGGCACCAGAGATCTGTTTTCAGTATAAAATACATTAGAAACTGTGACCAAACACGCCCCTAAATGACATGTAACTGCCCCCCAAAACTGCAAAACCTAGGCAAAGGCATTACCTCCCTTTAGAGAGCTAGTTAATTCAACAGGGACATTCCCAACTGACCAAGAGTATGAATAAGACAGCTGTTTCATTTGTGCCCTTTTTTTCCAGAAATCACTATTTGGATTTTAAAAGCTTCTTCAGAAAAATTAATAGTTATGAATGCCTATGTCTGGGTGAATAAGAAGCTCATTTTTTCCCAGTGTATTATAAAAGAACAGCTTTCAAAAACTAACTTCAAATAGGCATCAAGCTATTCATTCAAAAATGGTTTTAGTCACTAATCCTTGAAATAGCCTTTATTTTTTCTCACTCTGAAATGGGGCAACCATTCCTTTTACTAACGTCTTTATTAGCAGAGATGGGAACACCCTCAATATACCAAACATTTCTTACGATGGGATATTTTAAGTTGTTTATGTAAGTGTTGATTTCTGAAAGACAGAGTGAAGTTTTCTACTCCAATTTTCTGCTTTAACAATTTAAACCAAAACACTCCATGGCTTCTGAAGAAAATACACTGATTTATCCACAATAAAAATAGTGACCATCTTGTCAAAGAGCTCTAGCACCATCTTGTTTTGGTGCAAGGATCAGAAATTCAGCAGAGTCCATCTGTGAAGATCAGCTCAACTCTGGCCAGTTACGAACCTTTGAAAAATCAACTTTGCAGCAGTCAGGCTACAAACAGCCACTAACACTAATGGAAGCTAAAGCAGAGTCAGCATATTCAGAGACATCTTCAAAGATGTGCTGCTGTCTGTCTTGAACATGGATGCAGTCTAAGCTCCTCAGATTATTTGCTCATTTAAAAAAGTCTCTAAATTGTTAAAAGTCATTATTTGGATCAACAGCATGATACCGTGCTTGACAAACTTGCTTAATTTTTGTGCATAACCACAGAGAATAGAAACACATCTGAATGAATTAACATTTCTATATTCTAACAGGTTGAAAAAGACTGCATGCATTGAGATTCCTATTTAAATAATAACTTTAAAAAATAAAAAGCTGTAACATAACTTTGTGCTTCGGAACAAAAGAAAAACAGCACAGTGGCAAAAAATCTGGCTGATGTGCAAGAGCAACATATGCTAAAAAAGGTATGAATGCTGTCAAAAGGTATTGCTCTAAAGCTCATGGCACTTGCATGCATTCCTCTACATACAAAGTGAGTCAGATATCTCATAACCAAGAAATAAGATCAGTTTGAGTATGTATGAGTACTGACCTGCTGCAATTTGTTCTTTACATTCGCAAGTGTTTAAACTAACTGCCAGTTCCTCCAAGTGACTATTTCATCAATATTTGGTTAGCTTCCCCGCAGCTTTTCAATTCACAGTAACATCAGTGTGAAACTGTGTTTACCTGCCCACAGGGATATAAATTTCTCTACATTTAATGACTATCTCAACAGTACACGTATCTCAGGACTTGCTCTTCTTTCTGCATCACAAAATCCAAAGTCTTTTCACTCTGTGTGACAGTAATGGTAATTTTTCCTTTGTAGTCTGCCACAAGTAACCAAGACTCAGCCCTGCTGAGATGATAGGTTATTTGTGGAGAAGGTAACCTGCAAGGTCTGTCTTTGACTACTATCTGTCAACCAGGGCAAAAACTGTCAACCTACACCAAATGGAATAAATGGCTTGGATTTAAGGCACTTTGATAATACCATTCTGAAAAATACAAGGACTTCTGGAAGTAACTAACGGCATCCGGCAGCAATGCTGGAAGAGAAAGTGAAGGCCGGAGAAATCCTAGTGTTCAAATCTGGTTGCCAACCAAGTAAGCAGCAAGCAGATGGTAAGTGTAGCAGATGCAAATACCAGCATTTTCCAGATTGTTTTCATTCCTGCTCTTATTTGACTTTATAAAAAAATGGAATTTTGTTTCAGACAGACCTGTTGTCTCTAAGACCTGCAGGATTTATTCCTGGTCTTATCTTTACACAGGTGGAGTTGCTCTAAAGGAACAGACTGGAGAAAATTAGCATCTACAGTGTTATGGAGCTATCATACACTGAACACAAACAGCCTGCAGAGATTCCCAAAGCTTCCCAAGCTGGTGAACTAAGATTAGCAGCTAAATATGTAAAAGGATCAACAACTTCCAGGTCAGGCCAAAACTAGAGCACCCAGCTCCAGTCTGCAACAGTAGGGACTTTTTGGACCCACACTCAATAGGACTTCTGAAGAACAAAGGTGTGACGGAAGTAAATTGCTTTCACTTCCTAGAGAAGAGAAAAAACATATTTGATTAAAGGGCAGGATGTGTCAAGCTTTCTGAATGGCTTCTGATGGACCTTTTCATAAACTTTCTACCTTCTGTTTCACATCAAGAAAGATACAGCTATAAAAGTAAAGAAAAAGGTAGTCACTCCTCTATTTCAAAGGAGTCTATGCCATTTAACTTCTATTTTAAAGAGTTTTTTCTTGCTTGGGTATAGAGTATTGGGAGTATTAATTTTAGATTCATAAAACAGATTAATAATAAGGTATGGAAATGTATCACACAGATGACTATCCTAATGGCTGACCCTGTCTGTGTGAAGGTGTAATCCCATGGATTTCACACAGACCTCTGCAAAAAACAAACTTTAAACACTCAGTTTAAACTTCCCAACTCACTCCTTTTCCTAGTCAATGTACACAATAACAACAAATTGCTAGTTCTGGCAAATTACCTCAGAGGTGGTTTAGAGCACGTGCAACACAGAATCAAAGTAAAATATATGAGCAGGGATGTCAGTGAGAGAAAAATCTGTTAATGGTTAAAATAAAGAGAAGGAGAAGCATCCTTGTTTGAAATTTCTCTTGTGAAATACCAGTATACATATTTTCAGTTAATTGTAAATCAAACTCAGCAACTACTTAAAGCATTCCTATTTCCAATTTGTTCACAGCCAGTAGCCTAATAAAAACTAATATGTCCAAAGACTATATAAAATGTTCAAACGTCTTAATGCACCATTAGGCCTCACAGCCTTTTCCTACCTATTTTACTCTCCTAGGGTACGTGGTTGCCTTTCAGACAATTGGCTAAACTGATCACTCAGTGCTCCTGCAACACTGTGCTAGCACAAACCTCAAACATCAGTTTGGATTAATTTGTTTTAATACACAATCTAAATGACTGCTGTTATTACTTCACTCCTCTCCCCCTTTTATGTTTGTTTGGTTTTGGTTTTTTTTTTTTTTGTGGAAGCAGCAGTTTTCCAGTAATATAAATATTGAAATTACAGTGAAGGGGGAATAGATGAACAGACAAAGCAATTAGCATATCACTTTCTCTCTAGCCAGTATTGTTAACAAGTAATACTGCAGATAAAGAGTAAGACCAGTCAACCGTCAAATACTCTACAGTGGCCTCAACCAGATAAAAAAGTCAAATCAAAACAAAACAGAGCAATATTTTCAGAAGCTTTTCCTGAGTATTTTAAAGATAAATAAGTAAAGCACATATCAGTTTTGTTAATTGTATAAATATCGACATATATACATACTGATTGAAATATCGACTAAGAACAGTTTCACTACAATGATTCCCTTTTCTGAAACAGGTTCCTCCACCTTGTTTAGTTTCCTTCAACATTAATGCCAGACTTTTTTTGTGGGAGAGGCTCTTTTCTATAAAGCTGAGTCCCAAAACCACAAACCATGCCTCCTCCGATTATGTTTCTTTTAGCTGTAGTACCCATTGTCTTCAAAACTCATCTACAATTCCCTTGTTACACAAATGATTGCCCCTACTCAAAGACAACAAAAGGAAATTTAAGTGTCCCTGTACACTCCAGGAACATCTCCAAATCCTTTTGGACCTCCTGCTGCTGTCTGCCCTCATCACTCCCCAGGAAAAAGTTCTCCACAAGTCAGACAAGGAAGTGTGGCATCTATTTTAAATCTCCTCACAACTTCCTGGTGTCCCAGAGTGTCACCTTGGACACTATCTTCCTAACTTCGTAAGCCTCAACCGCATTCCTCCCTGTCAACTTTCTCAGCTCCAGACTGAAACCCTTCACTCCTTTCAGTGTCTCCTCAAAAGGCAGCTGTTCTGTGATTTTCAGTGTCACTCTAGCCTTCAGTGACCTTCCGTACATCTCTGAGATGGGGACACCAGAGCTAGACCCAATACTAAATTTATGGCCAGAAGAAGGTTATATACAGCAGGAAAATGATGCCACAGTTGCAGCACAGGATGATGACCCAATGTCTTTCTCAAACTGTAACTGCCAATGTTCACTTCAGCATCCTGTAGGCATGTGCTAGTTTACTTCTTCTATTATTACATTTAGCTAAACTAGTACTTATTTGTCATGCTTTTCCCCATGCAGTTTTGTGAGGTCCTTCTGGAGTTCTGTTCAACTAGAGCAATGTTAGAGCATCCAGAACATTCATAAGGTGTCACATTCATGAAGATGCAGCAAAGACACAACACTTCTAAACAGAGTGAATAGAAACCACACTTAACACTCCCTGGGAAACAATCAAAAAGAAAACAAAAGAAATCTTCCCCCAGAACCCCCTTCTAAAATATCAAGACTGCACCATAAAAACACTACCATCAGGACTAGGATACTTACTGCAGACTCTGTCATTCAGAAAAAAAAGAAGTGTTGCGTTGTTTGAGAACAGCACTGGTTTTAAATCAACAAGTAACTTTAAACTCTGAAATTAGGTATAATTAAAATCGCATTAGGATCCACATTAGCAGCTCAGTAGTGGATTATAGAAGATGGAAAAAAAAGCTAGCACAAGTGAAAACTGTCACTACAAGCAATGGAATTTTTTGCTTCTATTTCTTTTGGCATTTGTGATTGCACACATCAACTAGCAAAACTCAGATTTGCCCTTCTAACTGGTTGAGACTACAATATTCAACAAACTCTGCTGGATAGGACAAAACCCAAGGAAGTATGGTGTGCTGAGAGGGAAGTAGAACAGCAGTAGACTTTTATTGATTACAGCTATAATCACTCTAAATATCAAAAGTATGTCTCACACATAAAGCAGAGACATGGATGCAATGCATATATTCTTAAGATGAATGGAAAAGTTAAAGTCTGTGATATGTTATACTGTAAACATATGCTTTCTAACTATATCTTAGTTTTCACATCCACATACTGGAGTTCAGGGATGCACACTTTAAAAGTCAAACTTGCCTGGTTTAAGTCAGAAATGTAGGGTCCATAGCTCATTGATGGAGAGACAGAGAAGACTCCAGAGAGTTACTTAGCTGGTTACCTCAATGCCTTCTACAAATACTGTGGAGATTCCAACTGCACTGGTAATCTCTGGTAAGGAAGATAATCGAATAAATGGGCGATCTTGTTCTCTCTCTCACCTTCCCCCAGACCCTGCTGAAATAAATACTGGCTTCTAGGTTCTGTCTAGGGAATACCCTCCCACATCCACCCCAGCCAGGAAGAGATGTGCCTTAAATGAGCTATGACTCATGTCCTGATCCTCCTTAGAAAAAGTCTTCCACTCTCCTCCTTTTCTGTACCCTGCACAGAGATTACCATATCCAAGACAACCCAAAGATTAGCATGCAAATCTTGTGGGTGTTTGCATATTTATGTCCTCAATGGGCTCACAGTATAATTTATATTATTCTGAAGTTATCCCTGCTTCAGAAGGAAATCCTCTCTCCTTTTGCTTAGCCTCCTCACCCTCTAAAAATATCATGAAGAATGTTTTCTTGTCTTGTTAATCACTGGTTAGATTTTCTTTGGAGTTGAAACCAAAAGGAATATATGCAATTAGGGTAATAAATGTTAATGAGCATTACATTAAGTAAGCAAAAGGACCTTAGATGTCATGCCAGTATCTTTTACCAAATAATTACATGTGACTGACTTAATTAGAAAAATTAAAATTCATGCTGACAACTCACAACTGATTTATCATAGATTCTCCAAAAACTAAATATGATGTTGTTTTCAAAAGGGAAACAGACAGAAGCTGATAACACATAGAAATAGTTCTTGCTTCAAATTGCTGAGATGTTTCTATTTACTTGAAAGTCTGCATTTGTATTTAAACATAACACAATATGGGAGCACATTAATATTTTTTTATTTAATATATGTTTTTAAGATAGTAATTTCTTCAAGAAAAACTATTTAAGAAAATAATTGGATAAAAAGAAATACTGTTTAAATCTTTTCCAAATACAAAATGGAGAAGCTGGAAGATGACAGAAATGGACTCTCATTTTCTCCCTTACTGTGTAATCCTACAGCATCATCTAAAGAATGTTGTATATTGCTATCTTCTCCTAGAGGTCAGTGGTATTAATGGCTATCCATAAAAAGAAAAATCCAGAGTAGTTAGGTAAAGACTGAAAGAACAGATTTAATCCAGATGCTTATGTTATAGAAGGCTAATGCACGGCTTCATCTACAGACTTGTGTTGCACCATAAAAAACATTACTTCCATACCTATGAAAGTTCTAATGTTCAGAGTGAGGTCCAAAAAAACCCAGATCCTAGATCTTCACTCTATATTTTGTTTATTCAATGATCAGGAAAAAAGATCATAATAAAGAAGATGAAAAAATACTGTTTAAGAGCATGTATCTTGTGATGCAGGAAGAGAGATATCTGTTTCCAAGCCAATCAACTGTTACTCTCAGCTGAAAGAGTAATGTAATAAGAAATTTCCCATCTTTACAACCAACTCCACTGGTAACAGAGCTTAGAAAATAGTTCAGAGAACACCTAGTGCATTAGTTATCCCAAAAGAAGGACCAGATATATTTAGCCCAGACTAGGAACACAATTATCCAACTTTAAAATGTCTTGAGTGCCAAAAACTCCATACTTTCTCCAAGCCAACTCTAGTCAAAGGCTACTTCAATACTTAAGAAGCTTCACTCAAAGATGAACTGACCAGAAAGGGTCTACTGATAGTACTCTCTAGGTTCCATTGCTTAGCTAGATTCCAACTAACTTTGACACTTGCCTTTGCTACCTAGCAAACATATGGACAGCAATATCTAGGTGTTTGTACCAAGAACTGTGTACCACTGTCAGGACCTCCTATCAATACACCCTTCATGTTTTTTTATTTCAGTACATGACACAGCCCTACAGAAACATTAGTTAGATAAGAAATTTTGAGGTTGTCAAGTTCAGTCCTGACTTGAGAACAGTACATGAGTAAGCCGTGGCTATACTAAGCAAAGCTGTGAAAACCTTCAAGATGAAGATTGCACAGCTTCTCTGGCTGACCTGCTCCTTTGCTCCACTACCTTCATACCCAATTTTTCCTCTAATGGTCATTCTGAATATCCTAAGTCACAGCCTGTGACTCACTACACCATCTGTGACACAGTTTGAGCATTATCATCTTTTCTTTGAAACTTCCTTCCACTTATCTTCAGTAAGCTACCATTAGATCACCCATTAGACTCCTCTTTGCTGGGCTACACAGGTCTTACTCTCCTCACCACTGGCAGGCAGAGGGAAAGAACAACGCCTTCAATCTCCTACCTATGTTTCTTCCAGTGTAGCTCATGTTATTTAATCTATAATGAAAATACATCATTGTCTCTCACTCAACCTATCACCCATCCCACAAAGCATACTCTTGTCCCATCCTTTTCTGCAAGGCCACAACTCAATCACTTGGTTTCTAGTCCATAATCATGCCCAGGATTATGTTCTGCAAGCTGCAAAACGTTCCACTTCTCCTTGAATAAATTTGGGAGGTTTCTGTAAGCTTAATGCTCAAGGTCTTAATAACTCAAGTATGTCAGCTGCACCACCCTCTTCTTCAGTTTTGTACTGTCCACAAGGCAGATTGTTTCATCACTCAAGCTGTCAATAAAAAAATGTACTGAACAACAGTGAACTCTGGAGTACTCTGCTCCCACCTACCAGACCAGTTTTTAAACCACTGCCTACCACCCTTTTGGTATTGTGACCTACCCAGTTTTCAAGCTCTCTAGTAGTCAACTTGTCCAGATCATACTTCCTCAACCTGCAAATATGAATGGGGCAAGAGATAATGTCAGAAGTCCTACTGAAGTCAAGGTATGTTATCACTAACCGCTCTCCTTAATGAAAGCAAGCAGTCAGGCTGTTCAGGAATAGTTTGCTCTTAGTATCTATGTAAACCAACAACAATTATCTCTACACTTGTGAAAATGGATTGCCAGAGACGCACTTCACAGTCTTTCCAGGAACTGAGGTAATGCCAGTAATTCTTAAACACTCTGTACAACAGGATTAAATGATCCTGAGGCTTTTAGTGCATTTTCCTTAAGGAAAAAAAAATTCACTGAACTCCTGGTCTCTCCTTTTTTCCCACACTAATGTTTCATAACAATCTCTGCATAGCAATTGTTTAAATTAGGATTAAGTTCACACCTTACGTTCTCAGCCTTCATCAAACTCCTGAATGGTCTTCTATCCAGCTACTGCCTGTGGTCACATTCATCCCCGAATCTTCCTTGTTTCTGAGCAACAGGTCAAACAGAGCACTAATCTCAACTGTTCCTTTTATGTTTGTGTTCAGAAATTGTCTGGAATCCATCTAGAAACTTCATCAATTGCTTGCACAATACCATGTTAACCTGCCAGAACACTGGTGGCAGGTGACCAAAATCCTCCATGAGGATCAATGCCAACCCTTGTACGCTTGGCCAGGTGGCCTGTAACTGATCTGAAGCACATCATCACCAGTATTATTCTCTGATCTTGACCCAGAAATTGGACTTTTTGTTTGTTGCCCAAACAGTGCACGCTATCATGTTGGCATTAGTGTAGACACATTCATGAACACTCTGAGAGGGAAGGATACTATGGCCCTAAGCATTCTATCATATTTATGTTCTGCACACACACTGCTTTTTCATTTAACACTGAGATTATCTCCCTATCTTCTAATAAACATAGTTTAAAATCCTCAATGTTAAGTTAGCAATTCTCTCCACAAAAAAAGTTCCTACTTTCCTGTCAGGTTCATTCTATCACTTCATACTATTCTTGAAACAAGGTGCTGCAACCAAAGGTCAAAACCTCACTGCTCACATTAGTTTTAGACATTGGATGTGTCACCCTGGGCCATCTTTGCTTTCAGAGTCTTAGCATCACCTCTGATTTCCTTGAGGTCACACTGAAGGTCATGTCACTGGTGCTCACACAGACAAGCAGCAGGGAGTAGCAGCAGGAAGGCTAGATGGGCCTCAAGAACCTCTCTGAGACAACAGATCCAGGCTAGATGAAAGCAAAAATGTCTGGCCAGTATATGGGTGTCTTTGTCCTGGACAGAGTGAGTCATCAAACTCTAACACGTCTCTTTTATTTTTGCTGGCCTCACACCCATGACTCAAGGTGTTCAACTCACTCCTCTGCTGCCAGGGTCCCGAATTAGTTCTTCAGACAAAAAACTGCAGCTAGATGTTACAAGCTTTCAGCTTCCATTCTCTTGGAAACATGGGAATGGGAGGAAACTACACACATTGAGCAAGTGGGAAAACACCAGCTATAGAAAGTCTCTTATCCATTCGTGAAGCATAAGAATTGCTCCAATGTGGTAAAACTGGAATACTGCTCAGAGAAGTTTCCCTAAGCAGGGAATAGATGTTTCAGGTCTCTTCAATCTCCTGAGGAAAGAGCCAGTACACGGAGAAGGCTTTGCCAGATTGATTGGGGCACGATTTCACAGTGCACCTAGGAATAAAATAAAGCTACTCCAGAAATCGTGTGTACCTTTGGAGGCTCTCTCAGGCATGGCTCAGTATTATATCCCCTCATTTATGAGCAGTCCTAGTGTTCCTACATTAGAACAGCTTGGCACTGCATGACCAGTTAGGAAAACAGTTTAGTCAGAGGTGACAGAGGAATCGACTCTTCCCTTACTTCATTTGCAAAGGCATATTTCTTCTGCCTTGGCCCTAGAGTGGTTACCATACACCAGTTCCTTTTAACAGCAGCTAGAAGTCAATATTTCTACCAAGCAAGTAGCCTCAATTTTATTTCAGATTTTTCCTGTTTATATCTAAAATGCCTGGAAGTCAACTTATTTACCTGTTATCTCAAGAAACAGATTTCCACCGAGGACACAAAATACAGATGAATTCAATTTTTACTCTCTTCTTACTCTACCCTTTCCTAGTTGGTTGTAAATTTTGGATTGAGGGTTGCAATCCTTTTTCCTTCTCTCTGCTCATGTTACTGACTAAACAAAGAGTTGGCCTAAGAAATTTTCGTACCTGTAGCAGAAAAGTAAACCTACCAATAGAAGACCTACAGAGAAGAAAGAGGCACTTTCTTGTAAATGTGTCAGAAGTCTGCTATGATGAACATCTAATCACAAAGCAGACAGCCTCAGCACTGACACCACACTGAATTTGGATGGTATGAACAACCATCTTTGAGTCTTGTAATACAAAGCACAGGAATAAATGACAGGCCAAGGAGCACCTCCCTTTATGATGACTATTACGTTGAGAATCAATCCTCTTTTAAAGGGAGAGGATGTCTGGGGAGAACAGCCTGGAAAATTATAGATGGAGAGATTAGATCCTGGAGATTAGGACAGCTTCAGCAGAGGACACAGCTGAAAAGGTGACCTGAGAGTTCTTTCCTTTTTAGGACAGTCATAAAAACACTTTCCTAGGGGATAAAAAAATAAACACAGAAATTACAGCAGCAGATCTCTCAGACATTTTACACATACAGCTACTCAAGAGGACGGTCTACTCTTCATTATGGTTGTGCTTTAATATGACTGTTTAAAAAGCATATCTACCATAAATATTAGCTGACTCATTTCTAAATTTGCCTGCATCTTTCCTTTTGGAGTGACTGGGGTGCAGGAACCGATACGAAATGTGTCCTCTCTAGAGGGCAGAGTTAAGAGAGTGCTCCTTGAAAATTTAAAAAAATGGCAGAAAAAGCAGCTAAGCTTCAGAACAAGACACTCAGTACCAGTGAGTGAGACAGAGACAGAAACACAGGCTCATTCTTTTCCTGTGGCTTTTTCAGCTTCTTCTACCGGCTTTACACTGGCTGCTAAAGACACTTCGGGATGAAAAATCTTGCAGAGGAACAAACTTGAATAATAACATTGATCCTCGGGATGGAACTGATTGTTCTAAGCAAAACTACTTTACTTTGAATTGATAAAGAGGGAATACAGAAGACTACCTAGCCTTAAATAGACCAGGTAATAAATTCATAATAACATTAACTTACTCAGCTTGCTCACAAGAATTCATTCAAATATACATGTAAGCTAGTAAGCAGACACATTAATAAACTTAATGGTCAGATTTTCTAACGTGGCCGTAAGAATTGTTTGGTTTGCATTTACTTACGTGAATATCTCCTTAAAACACAGAAACAGCTCACAAAAAAAACCCAACAACAGCCTTTGGGAGACAATATTTGTTTTAACTGCTTAATACCAAAGCAGAGGAACTTTTTCCTCAGCTAGTAATATTAAACATGATGAATCAAATGCACTGCTGATGTTAACGTAAGTTCAAGTTAAATGCTGCATATATTTGGCTTTGAGTGTTGAGGTGGCTTAACTCCCTAAAATATGGAATTCAGCATTAATTAATTCATGAAGGCTCCAAACAAATATTTTAGGGGAAGAAACAGGGGGAAAGGTGAAAAAATAGAAGAAACCTAAAAAGATCTTCTTTAACACAGCCAAAACAAACTTTCCTTATTTTTCTATGCTATGATGACCATTCTGCCAATGTTTTTCCTGCACTCACTGAACGCCAAAGAGTCTCAGAAATCAAAATTGCCTGGAAGATCTGCAGCCAAAATCCCAGCATTGATGACTTCAATTCTCTGAGGAAGTTCAAGCCACAGTAAAGGAGACAGGTAATTCTCAGCTTCTCTCTGCTGATTGTCAGGCAAGCCTGGCTTACCTCTTGTGACAAGAAAGGTGATACAGAGGAGAATAAGCCTAGAAAGATGCTAGCTGCAAACACAAGTAAATCCACTAGTCTATCAGTGCTGGTAGTCTCTCAGGCTGCTAGAAACCACACACATCCAACTCCTTCATGCAAGTGCAAAACAATACACAAGAACAGAAACCATAATTGCACAAAGAGAGCTCTATGACAGAAAAATCCACATGTAAATCTTGTCTCGAAAGTGATTAAAAGTGAACTATGCCTCATTGTTTATTCTTAACATTTATATTGAAAAAAATAAACCTTTAAATACTGTCATGATTTTCAGATGTTCCACTCAGGTTTTTCTTGTAAATGTAGATGTCAAAGCAAATTTCTCTCACCCAAAAGCTGAACATAAGGAAGATGCTTCAATACCTCAAATACTGAAAATGCATTGCCATTGCAAACACACTATTTGTCTCTGTTATTTTCTCATTTTTCCTTCAACTACAAAGAAAAATATTTCAAAGTACTTTCCTCCATTATGCAAATTGCAAGGCTTTTAAATGTTGTACAGAGTCAGATATTTAAACATGAAAAAAAGTAACTTGCTTCTCTAAGGCTGTTTTAATATTTGTTCCATCATGCTTCTGTCATTAGAGTAAATGAGAATAAATCAATACCCTTCGAGGCAATCAGAGATCTTTTTTTCCCCAAAGTACACTCTTCTATTATAGAAACAAACACTTGTTTACAGGAGTTAAAGTCCCCCCCCCTTTAAATACCATCATTGTGTGTAAACAGAACTAAAGCACTTGGGAGTTGCAACACTTTTTTTCATAAGAACTCACATTATTAAGCTGCAGTTCCAATCTGACCTTACATACACTGTTCAGCTTAGCTCTGGATCCCTCACAGTCTCATTACAGGAGTAATCTTAAGAGAAATATTTCATAGAATCATAGAATGGTTTAGGTTGGAAGGGACCTCAAGGATCATCCAGCTCCAATCCCCTGCCATAAGCAGGGACACCTCCCACTAGAGCAGGTTGCTCAAGGCCTCATCCAGCCTGGCTTTAAACGCCTCCAGGGAGGAAGCATCCACAACCTCCCTGGGCAACCTGTTCCAGTGTCTCACCATTTGAGGTTCCAGTAATCTTTTCCAAAATAGCGCAATTTTTGTCTTGAGCAAGACCTCTTTGTACTTCTCAAATCCAGGTAAAAGGTAAATGAAGCACCTCAACAAATACAAATATTTAAAAAGTTAACTGTTGTAATAAGTTCATATTAAACTCCTATGTGCACGTATTCAAGAGTGAAATCTCATGAGTAAGAGAGAAAATCTAAAACCCTGTAAGAAATGAGAATTTATTTGGTTTGACTAATTCTGCTCAAGAACACACAGTACTGGATTTTTTTTCCCCTGGAAGAAAAAAAAAAATAATAAAAAAAAAATTAAGAAAAAAAAAGATAAAAATATTTTTAAAAGTCAACCAGAAAGTAGGTTTTGTTTTTGTTTTGTTTTGTTTGTTGTGAGAAAGAGGGAATGGGAGGAGATACATTCTTGTATTTACAAGTACCAGAAACCAACAGTTGATGTGTGAACAAGCCTGAAGTGAGAACATTTGTACATTTGTTTCTTTTGTTGAAGGCATTAAATGCTTTGCAGGTTGGCAGACACATACAACAATTTTAAAGCATTGATCTGTTCTGTAAGGAAGCATATTGTTGTTGCATCATGAGTGTGTGCAGAAACACCCAGACTCACAGTTCGTGTATAAAAATGCAGTCAATACCTGAATGCTAATGCTACAGCTTTACTGCTTTTCTTCACCCAAAAGAACTGCAGTTCTTTCTGCTCACTGAAAGTCTGCACAGCTTCTGCCCTCAGTCCTGCCCTGCCTCCTATCTCCTCTGAAGAGTCTCCAAAATTGCCTTTAATAAGTGGGTGCAAATAAATCCTGCCCAGGTGCTGCTGCTGGGGGTGTGCACTAGCTACCCAGAAGCAACCTACTAGGTAAGGCCTGAAGGTAGCAGATGTCCTATATGAGGCAGGTGATCAGCAGAAAGTATCTTACAAAACCAAACCAAAAGAAAAGAAAAAAAAACCCACACCACCAAAAAAACAAAAAGCAAAAAACAAACCAAACAACCCAAACCCCTGCAAAACCACAACAAAACCAAAACAAAATCCCAAAACCCCAACCAGGTTAAGTATAATCTTGGGCCATGTAAAAGTAAATTTTCAGCCCAGAGGGACTTTAAGACATTAGTGGATGTCTTACTGAACACCTGATGCTGCCTCACAAGTACAGCAATGTGCCTTGTCAACTTTTTTTCAGAGTTTACTTTGTTATCAGGTTACTGCTGACCAACCCAAAGGTAATAGCTTGCAGGATCACAGGATGTTAGGGATTGGAAGAGACTGTATAATCTAGCATAGATCACATGGGAATGCATCCAAATGGCTCTTGAAAGTCCCCTGAGAAGGAGGCTCCACAATCTCTCTGGTGAGCCTGTTTCTGTGCTGTCACCCTTATAGCAAAGAAGTTCTTTCTGATGTTGAGGTAGAACTTTCTGTGCTGTAGTTTAAATCCATTGTCCCTTGTCCTATCACAAGGCACGAAGAAGCAGGGGCTGTCCCTTCCTTCTTGACACCCAGCCCTCATATATTTATATCCATTGATAAGATCCCCTCTTAGGCTTCTCTCCAGACTAAAAAGCCCTGGGTATCTCAGTCTTTCCTTATAAGGCAGTGCTCCAGTCCCTTAAGCATCCTTGTAGCCCTCCTCTGGAGGAGTAGAATGCTTTCCCTCTTGAACTGGGGAGCCCAGAACTGGATGCAGTATTCCAAGTGGGGCCTCACTAGAGCAGAGTAGAGGTGGAGGAGGACCTCACTCAATCTGCTGGACACAGTCTTCTTAATGCACTCTAGGATACCATTGGCCCTCTGGGCCTCAAGGGCACATTGATAACTTGGGATTTGGCTTAGCTGAAGCCTTGGTTACATTACAGTATCTCACAGAGCCAGCATCTTTTCTCACAGTCAGACACATGTATTGCTTAAAGGCCCAATCCATTTTTCTCTCCTGTGCCTTGCTCCAACTTAAAAAAAACATGAATCTGTTTAAATTTTGATCTATATACTGAAGGAAATCTTAACAGTTGTTTAATCACTTTGATAAGATTATAATCTCTATACTAAAACTTTCTATACAGATACATTATTCTTTGTGTTTCATAGAGCTGCATTTGTCCCTATTAACTTATACAGCATATGAACATTTCTAAGGAAAATATCCAGAAGTATGGGAAATTCTGTGATTTGAGATGCAATTGCACTACTTTGCACAATTTTACTGAAGAAAGGATCAGAACTACACATGCTCAAAAGTCATGAAGTCCCTGCTGCAAATTAAATTGCCCTTAATTTGACTTGTTTCCAAAAACTCCTACATTATTCTCAAAAATATTTATTACCTCTCAGAAAAACAATATGATTTGCAAGAATTCTTCCATTACAAATATCAGTGTTGTTCTCTCCTTTCCACATCCAAGACAAGGGATTTAGATCAGCCAAAGGATTCAATTTTATAAAGGCACCTTCAAAATAAAATATACGCTGCATGGAATTACAAATTACCTGGTACAGAATTTTATTACTGGAGAAACGCTGTAATAATAGAGCACAGCCATGAATTAGTTTGGATTTGACTTTCAGTTTGACTTTCTGCATCAACGTTATCATCTACATTAGTGAATAATTAAGGAAAAAAAAAAAACAAAGGAAAGGAAAAGACTATCTCATGTTTGATCTCTAGAAATCAAAGAAACCGTAACACCGTACCATGGCCAGGCATCTCTACAGCGGGTGAAGGAGCTCATTACGTTCCAGTTAATTGGCAATCATTTCTTTATCATAAAACACAGCTTAAGGCAACACAATGTAAACAGAAATCAGGTGAAAGTGCTATCATTTACAAAACTGAATGTTTGAATAACAAAGAGATATAGGTGGTTTGCATCAGTTGCTGCTCTTGCTCTAAACTAAAGTTGCACCTAAGATCACGGAAGTCTTTGATACCCTAATGTGAAGGTCCTGTTAATGTGCATTTTATAAGAAGCAGCTTAGGCACTTAGTATATGTTAAAAGATTGCAACAGAAAGTTATTCTTCAAAGATAAAATTCTCCTAGCTATGTGGACTGTGTTTGACAGTGCCAGAGAGCTGCTGTATTACTATTTTTCTTAAGTTCTTGGGATGACTGAATGAAGAGTTTCTCACTGCTATCACACAAAGGATGGAGACTGGCAACCTACATGGACCTCTAACAACCTACACCCTACCAGAATTATCTGATGAGCTGCTGCAAGATAGCAAAGGTTGAAGGGCTGAAGAAAATGCGCCGTTTAGAACAGTCTGGGGAGCAAAAGCTCCTGAAAAACTATTTAAAAGTTTCTAAACGCAGAGAAAGTCAGAAGGAGGTGGCTGACAGACAATACCTCCTACTGTTACAAATAACATTCTTGTCTGCTTAGCAGCCCTGTAGGTGCAGGATAATTTACTCTTATCGACATTACAAGACTTTTTCTGCTTCCTATTTCCAAAGGGCTGGAAGGAACAAAAAAAACCCCAACAAATAAAAAACCATCAAAAAAAGCCCAAACCAAACCAAAAAACGGTGGAAAAAGAAAAATACAGATTTTTCTGCACAAATTGTAACTGTACAGACTTGCTGTTAAGGGCAGCTGTTCCTCAGAGCTGCAAAATACACAGAATTTCATATACCTGGTTCTCTGCTAGAAGCACAGGCTAGAAGCCAATTCATTAAAACCTCTATCAAAAATACAATTTTAACATCTGTTTGGACTTTCACTTATCTGACTGCTCCCAGACAGTATTGATTATCGTTATCTGCAAGTCTCTAGTATTCTAAACACCAGTGGCAAAGGGAAATGAAAGTGAGCATTCTCATACAGAGGCTTCTAAGACAGAATGAAAATTGATCATGTTGACTGAAATTTCAGCCTAACTTCACCTCATCTTCCATAAGTACACTGTCAACAGCAGTAAGATACAGCCTAAACAAAAATATTTATTAAAACTATAATGAGAAAAAAGGGATTGCATCAGTGGAAAAAAGGCACTACATTATCAGAAACCAGTTGCTGTCTGCATTACACCTCCTGGGAAGGATACAATTGCTGCCCTTTTATTTGCAACAGACCTCTCATACCTTTAGTGTACTAGGTGCTTGACTGGACACAGGAACAGGATATGAAATGTATGATTTGTAACAATTCTCCTGGAGGACATAATGAAAATTTTTGTTTTACCAAAATAATCTAGTCTTTGCCTTGAAAGCTAGATGGGCAAACAAGAAGGGTATAAGGTCAAAGCTTTTCCTTCTTCATTCTTCTCAGCTTGAAACATGTAGGTACTCCTATACCTGCTCTCAAAAACTAAGTCTCCTTTTCTTCCTGTCCTCCAATATGTCTATGACTTGTATGACACTGTGTACTTTGGAGACCTGGACAGGAGATCTACAAATCAGTTCTAAAACAAAGAGTTTAGATCTTAGAAGAGCAAGCCTCAGCCCGTTCAGGGCTCATTTGGAAGCGACCGTAAGGGAAGCTTCCATGGATAACAAAAGAGCCAGGGAGTGCTGGGACTTTTTCAAGAACACTCTCCCAGACACACAAACCTGGTTTGGTTCATCCCTTCTAAAGGCAAGGGAATTAGGCAGCACAAGAACCCTCTTGGCTTAACTCTGAGCTTCTGGATCTGCTCAGAACCGAAAGGGAAATATATCAGATGTGAGAAAATGGAACATTACCTGCTGAAGATTATAAGGGCATTAAGAGGTTATGCAGAGATGCAGGTAGGAAAGCAAAAGCTCAGCTTGAACTGGAACTGGCCAAAGATGAGGAAAACTTCAAGAAAGGTTCCTCAGACACATTAACAAGCAAAAACAGAGAGACTATAGGCCCACTATTAAACAGGAGAGATGAACCAGTCACCAACAAACCTGAAAAGGCAGATATCTTCAACACCTTTTTCACTTTTGTCTTTACCAATGCTTCTGGGTCCCAGCCATGGGAATAAAAATGCAGGTTGATGTAGACACAAAACTACCTACAGTGAAGGAAAAGGTGGTGTAGCCAACTGCTACATGAGCTTAATCAATACAGATTGATGGGCCTGGATACCATCCACCCAAGGGTGCAAACAGAACTGGCTGATGTTGCAAGGCTGCTCTCCATAACCTATAAGTCATGGAGATGAGGAGACATCCCTAAAGACTGGAAGAAGGTTAATGTCACCGTCATCTACAGGTGTTCAAAAAGTGTTCCAAAGCAGAACTGAAGGCTGAGCAGCTGACATGGTCTTCCTAGACTCTGCCAAGGCTTTTGACAGTCACCCACAACCTCCTCCTAGAGAAACTGAGATGTTATGGCATAGATAGGTGGTCTGTGTGGTGGGTGGGGAAATGGCTGACAGGTGTACCCAAAGGGTGGTAATAAATAGTTCTTTCTCAATCTGGCTAGTCAAAGTGGGGCTCCCCATAGATCAATATTGGGCCCAACACTGGTTACTATCTTCTTAACTGATGTGGATGTTGAGATCAAGAGCACTCAGGTGAAGTTTGCAGATGACACCAAAATGAGCAGGGAGGTTGACACTCCATAAGGGAGAGTCACCATCAGGAAGACCTGGACAGGCTAAATGAACAGGCTAGCTGTAAAGTGTTCATAGAAAGGCCATGAGAATGACCAGAGGAATGGAGGACCTCTCATATGAGGAAAGGCTCAGAGAATTGGGTGTGTTCAGCCTTGAGAAGGCTTAGGGAAGGCCTTATTACCACATATCAATACATACAGGGTGGCTACCAGTAGGATAGAAATTCCCTTGTTTACTAGGAGTCACATGGAAAAGACAAGGGGTAATGGGTACAAGTTATTTCTGGGGAGATTCTGATTGGACTGCAGAAGAGAATTTTTCACATGAGAACAGTTAAACATTGGAATAATCTCCCAAGAGAAGCAGTGGATTCCTCTATAGCAGTCAGTTTTTTCATGCCCAGTTTATGTGGTCTACCTCCATTCTTTTAAGACTCAGTAACCTGGTTTGTCTTCATAAGAAGCTGGATTGAGTGGCCTCCTGAGTCTTTCCCAAACTGAATTATTTCATGTCTCTACATTATGTTGTGAAAAAAAAATCCCCAAATCTATAGGATTATTCCCCAAGATGTCAGTGTTTCTTCATCTCATTACCAGCCTGCATGGCCCAGAGGTTAGCTTCACAATATACATGTATGTGAATTAGGAAGCAAAAGAAAGCAGATGGGGCAAATGGGGAAAAAAGGAGTATTTTCTATCTCTTTCCATTCAAACCACTTCTCACTGAGAAGTCACTTTCCACCCTGCTGGTAAACAGCTCACCATGAAAACAGGAAGCCCTAGTAATTTGATGCATTATGATGCAGATCCTCATTATGAAAGTTGGTTTTATGACCTCGAGAAGCACTGAACTGTACAGATGTTTCACAAAATAGTTGCACAATTTCATGCCACACTAATCCATAGATGAAATAAGTAACAATGCCAAAGATTCCTCAATTGCTTCCCTAACAAGATGGCCCATAACTACAAGCCAACCTTCAACATAATATATGAAAACAACTTAGCTGTATTCTGCTGTACTAATTTATAGACAGTGTAAAGAACTGTGTAAGCTAAGTTTAAACACCACATCCACTCTGGTCAGTTATGAGACTTTCCAAAAAACCTCACATTTTCCAGGTTTTCCCTCCCTAAGTAATTGTTAACTTATAGTTGTATCACTATGCAGATTGTCCAGATAAAATATTTTTTTGTACCATTAACACTACAGATGGTGGCACATATATATTCGAATATGATTGCTGAATGGACTGTTTGTCTTGGCCTCAGTAATTTCCATGGAATACCACTTTTACAGAGCAAAACAATGAAATAAACATGTGTCAATCAGCTTTGTAGATGGTGTTTGAAATGAAGCACAATGAGTCTTAACACACAGATCTTCTAGATACTAGATGGACAAGGGCATCCTGAATTCAGTCTCTTGTCATCTATCTATTTACATCAGCAAAAGTCTTTTACAGATGTACACACATACACATAAATGTATGTGCATTCACATGTGATTTATATGAGGGTGTGTAGGCATATAGGCCATATAACATTCTGCAGACTCACTCAAATCACTGTGACACTGTAAAAGGTCTCAGGAGATCTCTGTACAGTAAGTACCACATACTTTGGCATACCCTTTTTCCAAGTGTTCTCCAGCAATCAAATGATCCCAAGATTCCTTTCTTAGCGTTTTCATCTCCTTGGACTGTGGAGACGTACTTCAAATTGAAGGCTTCTACTCACAGAGAGGAAGCAATCGACCTGTTGGCATGGGGGAGATATTCTGGACACAACAGAACCAAGTGACACCAATACTTACCTGGCAGGCATTATAAATCAATTGATGTTCCAATTTTTTGATCCCTAGGATCTGCTGAAACATTTCATAAAGCTGTTCCTTGCTCAGAATCAGCTCCGATACAGCACTTAAGGCCATTCTATTCGTCTGTTTGCAAAAGTCCTCTTCTCCTCTGTATATGGCATCATATTTGGCTAGCCAAGAACTTAACACAGTCTCCTTGCTCAATCCATCAATTTCTGGCAAACTTCGGACTCTCTTTTCTATGTTTTTCTTAAAAACATCTCTGAAGTCATTTGCAGAACATCCTCCACTGTGGACCATTCTTGCAACTCGGTCACTCTTGAGAAATACCTTTAAAAATAAAAGAGGAGAAAATAAACAAAAAACCCCAGAAAAAGTTAGGCACGGACACAAACAGAAACCAGTCCCTTATAAAGAGATTACAAGCTAACATTCGACTTCTGTGTAAAATGGCTTTATAAGGAAGAGTTACACAGGCCATATCTGCTACATTTTTCTTAAAAAAACACAAATGACCAAAGTAAGCTTCTGCACTGAGTAAGTACCTAAGTAATTTTTAAAGCTATTTATGCATAAACTTACAATAGCTAAACTAGAATTAAGTTTGAATTAACAGCAGCCAATTTAAAACTTACCTACAAGATTTAATTAACCTTTTCTTTGTGGAAATGACAATAGTCTAAAGTTAATTGCAAGTAACTAATGGATAAGCTAAACTGCTTCAAAACTTGCATGTATAAGTTAAAATACCATCTTTAAGCCACTCAAGAATCTAATGTGAGACAGAAATCCAAAAGAAAAGCAAATAAACCTAGAGAAATACTACAATAAATACTAACTATAGTGAGAAGAACAATGCTGAGATACAGAACCTGTTCTGCACTGTAGACACAATACTGAAGACACAGAATATGATTTCTCTGTGAAAAACCCCAAACAAAAAAAAAAAAACCAATACTAAAAAAAATCCTACCCAAGCACATGTACTTTTAGGGTATGGCAAGGCAAATTACAACAATAAACTAATTAAATCAGCATTCTGTAAGAATTTTTCAGTGTTCAGGGACAGATGCATATGTTTTATCGAACACAGGCCCTGGCAAGGTTGACCTTTTCACCCGCTCTGTGTGGGGTAAAGCCTATTTCTAGTAGAAAGTCTCATGAAACTGTTCCTTCGCAAAATGCAACAAGGGGATGACCACTGTAGCATGATCAGTTCGACAGAAATGATGTGTGCCTTGGACAAGGAATAAACTGCATTGTGCTTTTGAACGGCTAATTCGGGAAGAACCAGCTGGTTTTCTGCAGCAGAGTGACATGGATTAAGGCCCCCCACCCTGCAAGACTTGGCTGACGGGGCGCTGTTTGGGTGCTATACTAACACTCCAAGCACAGCTGAAACACAATGGACAGATGTGATATCACAGACCTCCTATCCACCACCTTTCTTACTGCTTGCTATCTTCAATTATATGGTACGAAGTGGAATATGCATTAACTATGCATATTCAGATAGTCATTTTAGTCACCTTGAGCAATGAAAAGAGAATGAATGGAGATGATAGCACAGTAGAGCTCTGGCCTCTGATGCTATCACATGTTGGATGACCACAGTAGAACTCTGGCCTCTTATGCTATCACATGTTTGATAGCATCAATCAACCTAAAGTACCACCACACCTTCATTTCAGAAATAAAATACAGAGGAGTAGGAGAGGAGCTAAAAAAGCTGACCAGAGAGAAAAACAAATGTAGAAGCAGATCAGGAAAAACATATTCTAAAAGCTCTAGTGCTTGTTGATGCATGTTTCACTGCAGCATTTTAAAATGCAGTTACCTACAAAATACATCTTTCAATAGATATCCTAATTGATACTGTACAGAAGGCTGAAGATTAAGCCTAAAAGCATGTGCCCCAATAAATTATTTAAAAAACCCCAAACACATCACCGCCACTATCTGTTAATCACATTTAATGCTCTAACTGTATCGTGATGGACTCACTTTTTTTGAAATATAAGTATCTAAGGTTAAATTCTTACCCATAATGGAACCTAGCATAGTTACTGCCAATTAATGCTGATATTAATTTCCTCAAAACACTACATAAATACTGAATCCAATTTAATTTCAAAACAAGTAGTAGTCATAAATTCCACGCAGCAATAAAAACTTATCAACACAAACTGGTAAAAGGATATTAAGCCTTTCCTGTTTTGACAGTCTGCAATTACAACTGATTAATTTCTCCTTCGGCTTCACTGCAGAAAAAAAACTATTTTAAAGAAAATGACTTTGTAAGCTAACTTCAGCTGCTTTGGAGTGTTCATAAGCAACTTTAAACCCTCCGTCTCGTCAATTTCCATATCCAATGAGAGAAAGCAGATACAGAAGAAAAAAAGCTAAACCAAGGGTATTTACAAGCTCTTCCCCCAAGAACTCATGTTTATACACAATCCTATGTATTGGGTGTATATACTGTGTATAACTGAGTCAATCTAATAAAATTAAAATTAAAACTCTGCAAAATACACACTGTAATATCACCAGAATATCATCCATCTCTCTTTACCTTCTTTCAGTCATATTATTCAAACCCATTAATCCAGAACGCCGAGGCTGAAAAGCTGTTAGCACTACCCTTGATTTATGAACCAGACTAATTCAAAATCTATTTCTAATTTTGAAGTCAATTTTTTCTAGGAGACTGCAGGAAGAATCTGTTCCATTTTTTTCAACACTTATCCGTGGAAGGAAAGTAATATTTTAACATTTGTTGCCTGCAACACTGACAAAATGACAGTATGTTGACGCTGGCCAAAACAACAGGTATGCGCAAATACAAAACACAATTTTACATGTATCTCTGACCTTAAAATGTTCCCTTCTGAAGTATTTTTGGTCAAAAACTGTACTTTTATTTAATTCTTTAAAAAAATGTTGGTATATAATAATCACAACAACAAGATGTACTTTCACAAAAAGATATGGTGGATATCACTAGGAAGTTACTCAAAATGCAAACTGTGCTGTGAATAATCAATTCTCCATGTTACCTATTGCTAACTACCAAACACCAAAAGGAATCATTCTATAAAAACACATGACGTATTCAGGCAAAACTAGATGGTTAAAAATCAGACTTTGATGGGCCAAATATAATAATTTTGAGGAAATTCTCCAATTCACATTATTTAGAGTCCTTCTAAATACTCTTGGACTGAACCATACACCTGTGGGTTTTGATGGATAAAGCTCTCCTCATATCACAACCATTATTTAAAGAGAACCAGGTAGGGAATAAAAAAAAAATCCTCAGCTCTCCTATGCATCTATCTACTGAAGCATGATTTAAATTCACTTTTCCCCAATCATTATACATATGCAGTGTCATCTGTAGTCAATATTAGTAAAAAGCTTAATTCAAAACTCTCTTTTGCACAAGACAGTCACATTAAAAGTGTATTTCTGTTTAAAGTTAAACAACTTGAAAAAATACCGGAAATATTAAACAAAGCACTGTGTTTACGTTTCTAGCACATACCCCTTGAATAACATCTCCATTTATTGAACATCATAGCATATTTAACTAATAATATATAAGGCAACACAAACATGATAATCTTATTCTCTGCTGTAAACAAAGCTTAGAAAAAAACATAATCAATATGCAAAAATGTTTGAATGAAGTCAACTGTAGATAAGCTTTGCCTTTTCTTTGTAAGCAGATTAAATATGAGGTCTATTAGGCTCTGTGTTATAAACTTTCATATGTATTTTCTTTCATGTGAAAGACAGATTGGTGGAGTTCTCAGTTAAGGTCACCTTTCTAGCCAGATGGGAAGAAAAAAGCCAACACAATAGCTGCAAATATCTGTAATGTTTCTACTAGATTGTATAAGCAGCGGTATTAATCATAATAATAAAAACCAAAACAACAGCAACAACTAAGACTAAACAAATGAAACATTCTGTAATTCTGCTACACGTGACAGTAAGACACGACATTTCAGTTACATGGGCAGGGCTGGGTGACAGGTTGGACTGGATGACCTTGAGGTCTCTTCCAACCTGGCTGATTCTATGATTCATGTATCAGTTTCAGCAGAACTTGACCCCATTCTAAGAAAACCACTGATTGGCAAAATACTAAGCTTGCACTGACCAAAATTATTTTAAAAGTTCTTTCATTCTCTGGCAGACAACTTCACAAAAAGATCTGAAAAAGAGAAAAGTTATGATCTAGGACCTCCCACTTTTTAAACAAAAGATTACAAACCAAAGCAAATGAAACCTAAATTCTATCCTGGGAAGTTTTTGCCCTGGGAGCCTTTAGCGGTGACATTCTCCTACACCAATTCACACAGACTGATGAACTACTTAGTTAACCAATGTATTTATTTATGCCAGTGTATAGAAATTGCTATTAAAAGGGAACTTCTTATCCACTAAGAAAAAAGACTGTTGGATAAGGCTTACAGAAATTTAGCTTTGGAAACTTTCTTTTTTTTAAGAAAACCCCTATCAAGCAGATGAAGAGGACAGCATATCCTTAAATGAATCACTCTTGTCTTCAAGAGTTGTATTTTTTACATTAAGTTTGTTTGAAACAAAGCTAGAGCCACACTAAGATAAACAGTACGAATATTGGAAATTGGCAATTAAAAATTTAAAAAATATAAATGAACAGAAGTTCCTCTTTGATAAAAACAGATCAAGAAAAACAAAGGACTTTAACAGAAGCCAAAGAACACTCAAGTTTGTGAATGTTTTTCACATTTGTGTTGTGCTTTTTCAACATTTTCTCCACTGAAGCTCCCTATGTGACCCGTACAGTTATCAGAACTCTTGATTTTTAAGACACACACAATTTTTTTTTTTTAAAGAACAGCCACAGATTTTTAGAGTTAAACTGAGATCTAAGTTTTCTGCAAAAGACAGTAATTCTCTCCCTAGGAGCTAAACTGAATTGGATTAAGTTTCTTACATAAAATTTTATGTGATGTGCATCACCATGCTGTGCTAGGACCATTACTTGATCCAAAACAAAGCACAGGACAATTACTACATAATATTAAGTACCATTTTTGCTACTGCAGCAGGTGCTCAAAGCCTCTCACAAAAGCTCATTATCAACTCTCACTGTAGTCACTCAACAGCTCTTACACACTTCTTAAAGTCCTTCGTGTTCCACAGGAGTAAAAATATACCCCCATTACAGTCATTACCAGGAGTGATGTTCTCTGGGATCAGCTCACACAGCCCTTAGTAATTCCACTGTATTCTGAAACTGCACAATGCATCACATTGACAATTAGGAATAGTTTGATGAAGCTGCAAAAAACTTCTGACAGTTTGGAGAACAGCTTCCACAGCTACGTATTTTAGGAACAAAGACTTATACTTAGTAGGAATTAATATAACTGCAACCAACACTGTTTGCTGCTGTACCCTGGAGCTGTAGAAAAAAAATACTGCTTCAGATATGACATTCTCACCACAATTAAAAATCTTGAAAGAAACAAAAAAACACTCAGACAATTATGAAGTTGATGTTTAGATTATCTTTAATTGATCAACTAATCTGACTCCAAGAACAAGATCATTTGGGGTAAAAAATAAACAGCATATGTAGCAGCTTTGTACATCTAATAGTACAGATTTGTTCTTTTTTTGCTAGTTATATAAAAGTCCTGCATTATGAATTGAATCAGCATTTATAGTCTATGTAGAGACTAATAGTTACCAATGCATTTTAATAACTGCTTTCAACAACTATTGGCTGCTGAACATGACTGGAAAGTGAGTTATGGAGATTTGCTCAGTGTTTTGAGATCAGAATTGCTTTCTACATTTTTAAAGAAAAAAAGACAACCTGGCTTACAGGTCTTCTTCCTCACCTATTCCTCATCACCCCATAGAAATATCCTCCAGGCAGTCTTTTGATTTCTTTTCCCTTGCTTTTTCCTCAATGAATTCATCAGTGTTAAAGGGCCATTTTTCTTTATAAGTCTTCAGAACAGAGTACTTACCTTCAGGTAAAAGATACTGAAATTTTAAGAGATCACACTAATTAACTCTCATTTATCTGTTTAACTATTATTGTCATTATTTTATTCATCGTAAGATTCTCCTCCTGGAAATCTACTACACTATATTTTTTTCTAATACAGAGGAGGAAAAAAAAGCTGGAATTAAAAAAAAAAAACAGCACTTCAGATTTTGGTGAACAGCAAGTTAGGTGGTTTTGTTTTGTTTTCTAAAACCTCCTTAAAATATCACATTACATTAAAATGAGGAAAGCAAACAAAATCTAAAGGAATAAGCCCTCATCATCCAAACAGGTTTAATCTTCATTTACTGCTCTTCCTCTTTTTATTTTTTCAGTATCATGTCTATTACTCTTCCGGAGTATATTAAACTCTGATTTCTCCTTATCAAGAGCAGTGCTTCACAAAAAAAAAAACTTTAGAAGGTTTACTTTATTTCCTCCAGCTCTTTTGGGCAATATTACAGCTGCACATTGGACATTCCAGGCAGCTTCGCAACCAGCTATCTGTACAAAAACCTCAACACCCAAATTTTTTCAAATCAGTATGTCTGCTCCTTCTCTAGGCCTATATGCTTGTAAGCATACTACACAACAATGTGCAAAATGATTTGTTTATTTGCCTACATTTTTAAATTGGCACGAGCAATCGCCCAAGGTCTTCCCAAATTTCTGTTCCTAATGGCTATACATTTCACAGACTCATGTATTGAAATGTTTGTGCCTCGGGCACAAGAGCAAACAGAACTATAGTGACAATTACCATAAAAAATCCACAAAACTATTTCACCCAGAAGTAATGTTTTCTCCTGGATTCATTTATTAAAGTTATCCAGATGCCTTTTGGAACAAGCATATTTATCCTCCTTTCAAGGCTGACAACATCAACAATAGTTGTTGTACCCTGGTGAGCAAGTTATATACTGCTGACTCTATGAGCATAGTTGCAGACTTCTTTAGCAATAGTTCTACTTGATACAGCCACTGCTACCTCCTCTTTAAAACTAGCCTCCCACTAAGCCTCACAGTTCACTGGCTGTCTGGAGCATATTGAGGGACTTTGTGCAGAGTGGTATTTGCTCTGCAGACTACTGCAGAGCAGATATTCTCCAAATATCACCTCGATGTTCAACTTCAAAGTGACCCAACCTCCCTCATAAGTCACTCTGCTCACACAGGTAATGAATGTTTGTGTGTTTGAGATCTGTGAATGCTAATCCACAAATTCAACAGATTGAGAGAGGTGATTCTCTACTTCACTCTGCTGATACCTCACCTGTGTTCAGCTATGCACCCCCCCTAAACCAGAGAGACATGGATCTGCTGGAGTGGTGTTATGGAGGCAGGGAATTAATGTGGCTGCATCTGGAATCATATAAAAAATATTTTATTTCCCCAAAAACCCGCCCCCAAAACTATATACAGAAATTAACTTAGTTTTAATTAGCAGGTACTTGGTTGGTTGAGAATATCTACACGGATGCCACAGGTAGACTTGACTATTTTATAAGTCGGAAGTTGGAAAAGGCTTGAGCTATTAAATATAGCGTTCCCCCATTATCAAGATAAGGCTGAGCCGACGCTACTCACAGCAGATTTACGCTGGCTTGAATGGAAGGGCGATTCAAAGGCTTGTCCCTGCGGGTCTTTCAGAAGCCTCCAAGGGTCATTAAGAGCTATAAAGCTGCACAAAGGAGGTGCTTAAGGTGAAGTAATCCTTTGGAGCTTGTTTTCCCAGCGTCAGGGGCTTCGTGTGTAGAAGCTATCCAGGCGGGGAGTGGGGGGGGAGAACTCCAAGGCAGGAACACCCCAAGGCGAGAACCCCAAGGCGGGAAGTCCCCCCAATATTTATACTTTTCCTAGACAAAGAGCTGAGTTACCACTTCCTAGGCGTGAAGAACACACAGCCAATCCCCAGCCGAGTCCAGTGCGGGCCCGGCACGGGGCACCCCTCCTGCCGGAAGGGTCCCTTGCTCCCGCCCTTCACGCCTGCAGGGCAGGGAGGGGGAACAGGTCTTTTCGCGCCTTTTTCCTCTCCCATTCAAACCACAGAGGGAGAGGAATTTAGGGGTATACAGCACACTGGAGGACAAGTGGGTCCAGGGGAGTGCTACAAGGATGTTCAGCGGGCTGGAGCACCTCTCCCATGAAGACAGGCTGAAAGAATGGGGGCTGTTCAGCCTGCCGAAGAGGCAGCTCTGGGGAGACCTTACACATACGTTTCAGTATCTGAAAGAGACCTACAGGAAGGCTTGGGAAGGACTTGTGGCAACAGGATGAAGGGCAATGGTTTTAAACTGGAACAAGGTAAATTTAGGGCTTTTCTATCCAACAGCTCTCTCTCCTGCTGAAGAAGCCATATTATCTCTGTAGATGCTTCTCAAGACTGTCAGACACAGGAGAAAGACTGCACAGAGTGGACCTAGAAGAAATCATTAAGTTCAGTAGTTCCAAACAGAAATGGTATTCCAGCTGTTAGCCTGCCCAGGGAAGGATGTTAATCACCATCATAGCAAGAGAAACATAAAAGCCACACTAGACATGAGATGTTTTCAACATCTACCTTTTTAACCTATTGACCGATATAGACCATAAGCACAAGTATTTCATACTGAACAACACACGACCCCAAAGGGAGTGAGAAGACTTATGCTTTGAAGCACACATTTGTTCTCTTGCAAGTGAAATGCAAGGGCTACCTTGTCACCAGGCCAGACAAGTTACCAATAACACATTGCTATGCTATTAAGACAGTTTATTCAGGTCTTGGAAATTAGAGTAGACATGAAACTATATCAGCATGAAGATACAAAACAGAGGTTTTCCTTGACCATGTAACGAACTTCTTCCTTCATGGTGCAAGACTGCAACATGTTCACTGTCCTTAGTTATAATGGGAGGTGTACCTGCCTATGGTGGGGGTTGGAACTGGATGATTGGTGAGGTCCCTTCCAACCTAAACCATTGTATGATTCTATGACATTCATCATCATCCACTTGGCAAAGAAGAAATTGGCAAAGCCTCTTTTTGCTAAACTGCATTTTTTTTTGGTTAGTAAAGTGAAATTCAGCAAACATTAGGAGCTCGTCAAGACACTGCTTCTAGAGTTTCAGTCACCTTTGTGTAAGAGCTTAAAACTTGCTCCCCAGTATGCTGATCTTGCATGACCAAAATTCCTCCCTCTGGAGACCAGTGGAAATTTCCAGCTGGTTAAGACTTTCAAAAGGTCTATTTTAGCTACCATAAGCCAGGTAAAGGCTGTTAACTTGAACCTGTAACACAGCATGCCTTGGAGATAACCACTGAAAAAAAGCTTACTTTCACTCTACTGTTGGTCCCATTTATTTTCCAGCATATAAACTACAGAAGGAAGTTCTGTGACTGACTATGAGGGAAGAGGGTGAAAGACAACAAAAGATGCTAGAAATAAAAGTAAAAAGAAAAACTAAGATCAAACGGAAGATTGAAAGAAACAGACTTCTAAAATAAAACACATGCATAAAAAATGGTGAAGAGCAAACAAAGTCATGCCAAAAGGATTAGAAAAAGCATTTACTTAGGGTATTTATTTATTTCACAATCACAGATGATGATTAGTTTATGCATAACTGCCTCCTTTGGTATCTGCAAACTTGAGAAAACACACAGCTGCTCAAAATCAACAGCACACATTTCCACTTGCCTTACTAAGGAATTCCTCAATTTGCGTTGATTTAGTACTGTATAAAACTCAAAAACCCAGCACTTTATCTCTTATCATAGTGTTTAACTCTTAGCATATAACCTTTTTAAATATAAGGTCCAAATCAGTGCATTGTTTGAGAAAAAGTGAAGTAAATAAGCAAGTGCAATAAGGGAAAACAGTCCTCCACCAAAATTTTCTCTGGAGTCACTTGTGCTCCTAACGTTTATTCCACCTGACTGAAAAGTGGAACTTATGTAAAGGTTTCATCATTGACATTGTAATGGGTTCATACTGTCAGAGACCCAAAAAAATGGCTGTTTCATTTACCTGTTACCATTAATGTTCTACTGTGTTAACCATTTTCAAAGTATGCTTTAATAGCTTTTTAGTTTGAATGAATACACTACTGTCTGCCTCTTTTCAAAAATAACACCTGCAGCAAATAGTCAGAGTAGCTTTGCTCAGATTGTCTCCATCCCACTGCCACTCTAAATACTTTCATTTAAAATGAGAACGGTTTCAGAATCTTTGTTTTCCTCATCAAGACCACTTCTTCATTTCCAATGTATATATCTTACCAGTGCAGATGTATACATTTCCAATGCATATATCTTACTAGTGCTCTAAAAAAGAACCCAAACACATGAAGAAACAGAAACTGGGCTGAAGCCAGCTAAAACATCATCACATAATATTAATTTTTAAAATGTGTCAGTAAACTGACAATTCTAGCAATTAACTTGCCACTGTCTGTCCCTGTACTTCTTAGATTTGGTGGTTTATATTTTGGTGGGGTGGAAAAATAACATTGTTGCATGGGGAAAAAGGTTAAAACACTGAGTTCACCCGGTGGTCTAGGGAAAAAGAACTGACACAGCGTCAATACTGTAAAACTTGGATAGTTACTTAAAAACAAGTATAGGCCCTCTTAAACCTTGCAAGGCTGTTGACGCTGTCTTATCTTTTAACAGCATCATTCTATTACAATCCCCAGGATTTACAGAAGCAACACACACACACGCACGACAAAATGCAGCCCTTTGCTAAGGAAAAAAAAAAATCTTTTGCATCCCATGAAGTATGATATTGTTTTAACAGTATTTCTGTGAATTAGATGTAGGGTGCATTAGTGGCAGAGAGTAAAACTTCCAACAGAAAACTGCATCTGTGTAGTTAACATCCTAAAACCAGAAAGAAAGGCCACCTACACCTACTGTCTCCTGTACCATGTGTTGCAATTCTTTAAAAATAATCCCATCATTACTGAAATGATGAAAGTAAGAAGAAACTGAATAGGAAAAGGAAAAACTTCTATAGACATTAAGAGCTGTATGACTGGAGAGAAATAAATAAAGAAAAGATGCAAACCAGAAGATCAAAGCAGTAAACCTCACCAAGTTTATAATTTATCAGTGTCTGAACTCTCAACAAAGAGAAAAACAAAAGGTTTCAGTATTGTATCTTCACTTGTAATTGTGCACTGAGAGAAAGGAACCATTCAGAAGATAATAAGGATCAACAGTCCTAAAGCCGTGTTTAGCTATCCAACTCACCCATTTTAGACCCCTCTACCTGTTTTGGCTAAGGGTATACTGTCGCAGTACGGCCACAGCATGCTAATACAGAAAACAATTCAGAGCACTTAAAGCAGGGTTTCTGAGGCCCTCCGTGGAGGAACCTCTCTCTCCACAAACAGGACAGAGAGGCTCACAAAGTTTCGTTGTCCAGATTGCTTTACAAAGCATCGCAAGGCAAGTGATGCAATGGCTTTCTTAAAGTTTCAAAATTGTCCAGTCATAAGACTTCAACAACACGGTCACGTTTAAGTGCAAGTTGATGTGATGGGTAACACTTGCTTTGTTATGACAACATAGTTGATGTTAGAGAAATTGCCTCCTTGCCCCCTCCCAAAGACAATCTGTATTTCACAACGTTTCTGTTTCAAGAGGAAGACATGAAGAGCAGTACAAATGCAGACAGGGACAATGCATCATGAAAACAGGAGTGCTTGGGGAATTGTTTGTTTTAGTTTTACACACTTGAAACGCATTATTATTCATCTTGACATTTCCCTTACAGCAATATCATCTCATCACTCATTACAATGTTTTTCTTTGTGTTCTGGAAAGTGGTACCAAGGTTATGCAGCTGTTAGACATAAAGTCATTGGTGTGTAGGATTTAGCTGTTAACTGTAGTCTTATAAATATTTTTATTCCAATACAACTTTTTACAAAGTCAGCTTTTATTATAAATACATTCCCTTATCTCCACCATTATGGAGTGTGGTGGACATTAATAATCTGTTATGAATTATTAATGTTATTTTTTGTATGAATTAAATTTTAGTATTAATATTTTTAAAGTGGGAAAATTCCCGGAGATTCTTTGGATTTTTGGTCAACAAAAGGAAGAAGTTGCACAGAATTCAAGGGTATTTATGAACATGGTATTAAACAGTTTAAACAATCAGAACTTGGAAAAATAGGAATGTGAAAACAGGAAAATTCTAACCATGCTTATGAAGCCTTAGCATTAACTCTAGCATATGTACTCACGACGCTTTGGTCCCTGAGTAAGTTTCCTGCACAACGACCCTTCCAAAACTCGTTATCCCAAGGTAAAAATACTAAATATTCCAGAGAGAGGGAAGGAGAGAAGAACTGAGTTGCTGCTGCTAAGCTGCTAGTGCAAGCTGCAAAACACATGGCTGCCCTGATTCCCAGTGAACAAGGTGCAAACGGGGTGCTGCTGCTGGTGGAGGGTCAGTGCAGAAAGGCAGTTTCTAAATCACCCCCCATCAAATACATCATTTTGAAAATGAAACTGGGCAATAGGCACTAGCATCATTCTTCTGGACAATCATTTCAAAGCTTCGTGCCTCGTGTGACCATGCAGGCACGTTGAGGGGCAGCACAAGACACCTGACACATGGTGCTAAGCCTCTAGTCCTCAAGACTTTGCTGGGGCCAAACTCTCAGTTTGCTCATCTACTTCCATATCCACAACAGGAGGAAGAGAGCAAGGGTAAAATCAGCCTGTCAGAATTTATGCCCTACCAGGACATGGACTGCAATATTTCTGTGTCAAAAAAAACGACATCACTCTTCCCTTGATTAACTTTTATATCTATATAGATATATTTATTTATTTATTTTCACCAGGGTGACCAATTCATTGGCAGAAAAGTTGTAACACACATAAAAGCATCACAATGCATTCTGAATCATAAATCCTTCTTTAGATTTAATAACCACCCAGTTGGCTACACTTCAGACAGCAATGCTTCAATGGGAAGATTAATGAACATTTGGTCTGTAGTTTAATCCCTCTAGATTTTAGCACACAAAGTACAAAGTTTTATAAATTTGACTATTTTTATGCATTCCAATTATACGTAAAGGTCCAAATAGCTTTAACGGTAACTTGCAGGCTTCTTAGTCATAGTTCGTTCTCTTTTTAAGAGCACTTAAGTTTTTGAAAAACTTAATTCACATCACAGCAGTAGCCTTCAGGCCATTTTTAAAGATTATTTTCTACTACATCATCTCAAGTCTGAAATGCTTTCAGTTTCTTCTTCATTTTATGCCACTGTCAGTTATTTTGTCTTGCTATCAGAATATTCTATAGCAAGGATTTAATTGAGCAAACAATTTAAGACATAAAAGTAACTTTCCTTCAGACTTCCTTATAGCCACACTGGCTAGTTATTACCTCTACCTATTACAGCACCAATTGCTACCTGCCAACCCAACCCATCCCATCCCACTCCCCTCCGAACTCCAGAACCTCTTCGCTTCACAGTTCTTAGCAATGAGTACAGAGTACAGAACTGAAAAACAAAGGGAAACCACCACCACCGCCATGATGTTGAAAAGTTTTACTTCTCCAGTCGAAACTGCATTCCTAGCCCAATTTGAACTTCACATTAACAAGACTTCATCTTCTTTTCTGCAATTATGGACATTGGTTTTAAAAGCAAACTAGAAAGATACAGGGCATTATGCTTATTCTTTAGCTTTTTTAAATGCTAGCAGTAACTATACAGATATTGCAAAATATTTTCAAAATAAGCCAGTCAAGAGCCTTGGAAAGAAATGCAAATGGTATGCAAGTCAAACATAAAAAGCAAACAAACATTACCCTCCTGCTGTAAAAACAGTGCTACTCAGGGCAAGATAAGGCTTAAGTTGTTTGGTTATTGTGAGTATCCTATTAGTCAACATCGTAATGTCTTTTGAATGTGCAGAGAGAATAGGGTGCATCTCCTGTCTCCTCTAGAGCTAAGTTCTAAACGCTGCAAAGCCCAAGCCTGATAGCAATTCTTCTCATCTTAGTTTCTGCACTGTTATTCCACCCAACTTCTAGACATAATTCCACTAATGCATAAGATTCTTCAATTTTATTACAGCTTCTTCTAGACTGTTCTGAAAACATATTTCCCACTTATCTAAGAAGCAGACTTGCACTGATCTAAGTAGTTTTTTTAATAAAAAAAGTAACTCAATTCTGTGTCAGGCTATTTGGAAACATTTGCAGCATTCGTCTGCCAACTTCTGAAACACATTACTCATAGCAAGAGCCTTCTGCCATCTTCTAACACAGATTTTCCAATTTGAAGGTATGAAAAGCCCAGAATAATCCCTCAAGGCTTTTAACTTTAATCATAAATTTTATGACAGGCAGAAACAACCTCCTTATCTTGGCCACTTCTAAAACCAATTGTACTTTCCAAGACACTTATATTACAAGCAGATTAATTTACAGTTGAATTTGTACATATATATTTTCATTACTATTCAAATAACAACAAAAAAAAAAAAAAAGCAGCAAAAAAGCAGGAAACTACACATTCAGAATTTGTGCTATCAGTGTCATGGCAGGACTAATGCTTCTGCTCAGTGAAACAATTCCTTTTGTCTGACCTTTACATTAAGAATTGTGCCCATAAATAATCAAACAGGCAAAAGGCTATTTGAATTTGAACAGGTAAGAAATAAAGAAGAAACAAACTTAGAAGGCAGCCTACTAGAAGGTAAGTTTAATACTTGCTGCAGTCACAAAGTCTGTACACAGGTGCCATATGTGAAAAAATGTTAAGTGACATTTTTTGGCAAGTCGAGAAGGAAAGAGTTTTTATAGGATTGCTAGATACAAACTACAATGGTACACTGAAATAAAGATGAGTAGCTGTCAGCTACCACATCCCAAAACATGTGCTAGCAGAGCAGCAACAATGAAGAAGACAGAATCACTATGATTGTAAAAGACCTTTAAGATCATCAAGTCAATTACTTAAATGTACTAGTGCCACTACTACACCTTGAGCACCATACCCAGATAATTTTTAAATACATCCAGGGATGGCAATTCAACCACTTCCCCAGGCAGCCTGTTCAAGACTTTGATAACTCTTTTCCTGTACAAGTTATTCCTGATGTCTAACCTAAACTTCCACTCACGTAACTTGATATTTCCTCTAGTCCTATCAGTTGTGACTTGTGAGAAGTGACCAACACTCATCTCTCCACAACTAGTTTCAGGTAGATGTATGGAGTGAAAAGGTTTCCTCTCAGCCTCCTTTTCTTCAGAGTAAGCAATCCCAGCTCCCTCAGCTGCTCTTCATACAACTTATTCTCAAGACCCTTCACAACAATGTACACAAGCTTCAGCAAGTACAACAATGATGCCTTGGTATTACCCGGAGTTGCCTTTGTCCTCCTCATTCAGCTCGTCCAATTGGTTTTGGTGAGTACTCCTTCACACACTGACAGCACCAAGTTCAGCAAGTTTAATTTCCAAGATGATATGTATTTTGGCAGGCTACATTTGGAATCTGTCTACATTAAATTATACCAAAACCCTTGGGGTGTCTAGGCACAGAGCAAGGTAAAGCATCACTCTTATAATCAGGAAGCAATTAAACCTGCAATGTCGCTAAGTAAGAGATCAGAAGTGAAATTACCATAGAGGTAGCTCATAAACACATTGTGAAAAGGGTTGAAAACTTCACTGTCACTCTCAACCTTTGACCTTTTGAGGTACAAAGAACTGACACCAAAATAAAATGACATTCAGTTGAGCAGTCACTGCTAGGTTTGAACCAATCCCAAATTAAAACTTTAGCAAAGGCAATTAGTTATGTCTCAATGTCAGCAGCAGAAACAGATTCATACTGAAGTTTGACCATACTGGTGCTACTTTTACAAAAGCTGCCTTTCTCTATGCCAATTGATATATGATTTTATAACACAGAATCATAGAATGGCTTGGGTTGGAAGGCACCTCTAAAGGTGCCTCTGCAGCAAGCAGGGTCATCCTCAACTAGATCCCGTTGCCCAGAGCCCTGTTGAACCTCACCCTGAAATTATCTCCAGGGACGGGGCCTTGACCACCTCCCTGAAAATCCTGTTTCAGTGCTCTACCACCCTCATGCTAAAAAATTTGTTCCTAACATCCATATGTTCTTCTCTAGTTTGAAGCCATTGCCCCTTGTCCTATCACTACAGGACCACTCCCTCCATCCTTCTTGTAGGCCCACTTAAGGTACTGGTGGGTCGCTATTAGGTCTCCCCAGAGCCTTTTCTTCTCCAGGCTGGGCAACTTCAGCTCCCTCAGCCAACTTTGTCCCTTAGGGAGTTTAAATCAAGTACATAAGAAAACATCAAAGCTTCAAAATTCTAAAGACATGTTTCCTATTAAAAAAAAAAAAAAAAAAGTCGGGATAGTAATCTAGAAGAATGAAATTCCAAGTACCGAGAACTCAGAGAAAAACTGGGTAATCCAGACAAAACAGTCCTTGACCTCAGAACTCACCAGCAGTCCTTCAAGATGGACTCCTTTCCCATTGCTCTTGTTTTATAGTCTAGAAACTTCTCATGGTTTCCTGGTCCTCAGGAAAGTAAAACTCCTCTTTATTGCCTGCGATGCTGGGTCTGCTCCCTGCTGGAAGATCTCTAGATCTTCCATTAAGGAAGATGGAACTTCACTTCATCAGAGGTCTCTCCTGATTCAGCATGCTGCCTCTACTGAATGCAGTCAGAACCTTTTCTCTTGACTGCCCAGCCACACTTGGAATTAACCACCAAACTGAAAAAAAAAAAGGCATTAAACCAGATGCATCCTCCACATTACTGTTTACTTCATCAAGCACACTGCTTATGAAGACTGCCTATTTATGACTGTTATGCCCATCAAGGTAGCTGGGAAGCAAGTCATAAAGTGAGAGGAAACAGTAGTTTTATGTTGTCAGCATCGCACAGTTCCAGTCCAGAAGGAACTTAGCTAACTCTAATTTGCTACAACTTTCTAGATATTATGCTCATATTCACTATGCTTTACCTGCTTTTTGTATTTGCTTGGTTTTTTTTTTAATTTTAAAGTAAGCCTGAGGCTGGGCTTCCACTCTGCACCATTAATCATAGAAGAAACAGCTGAAGGACTGGAGAAAGCTTCAGAATAATTAATTGTGCACAGGCAATATGAATTTCTGATTCTAAAACAGCCATGGAGAAGAAATCAGTGTTATCAATCTAAAACCCAATGGAAATGAGTTATTTACTTTCTCATCTTTTTGGATGACATCTTCTGGTACTTCAGTTAGGATCAGTTTTTCTCTTTTTCTCTAGTTGGGAACTCTGAGAACAATGCAGAACAAAAGTTACATTTTCTAATCTATGCAAATATGTAGCATAGGTATGTACCTATAGTATTGCTATTTCTGGACAAAGATTTAAGGTCTCTGCTACAGAATGCTTGACAAGAGTGAAAAGGTATCGGAATTGTCTAATTACTTTCAAAAGTACTATTAAACAAAGAGTTCTTCCAATTATTAAGTTTAAATTATTGTATATGTGTATATTAACACTGTCTCTATCACCTAAATAATGGTATCTAACAAGGCCAATAATAGTCTCATTCAGTTTTCCCTGCAAATTATTAAACTGTTAGAAACAAGAAATAGTTTTGAGCAGACATGTTCGAGGCAACCTGAGCTTGGCAGCCAACACTTCTTGCACAAATCATAGTTGAACTCAATGACCTTAGAGGCCTTTTCCATTCACAACAGTTTTATGATTCTATATATGATGACCTTTTATTTGGCTTTTCTAGTCTTGATATATCCATTTCTATAGGTGGAACAACTGTAGCAGTAGACAGCAGTTAAAGTCACAGAAATAACGCTGGCTTTGTTTTCTTTCCTAAGTAGACTTCCCATTGTAAAGTTATTGCTTGCTCTCTTAGATCAGTTTGATTTTCCTGCCATCTGAAAACATGCTGCACCTTCCTGAAGACATCTGCCCCTTCCACTGACTATGGGGAATATTCACACGAGTATCATTTGGATTTTACTCATTTGGATTTTATTGCTGAATTTACTGGAAATTATTTTCAGCTTTTAATTCACATGCTCTTCTTAACTGACATTTGTTTAGATTGCTCTTTGCCATTTAGTAACTGATTTTTACAGATTGTTTCCTATTTTTCCTAAGATATTATATTATGATTTAATTTACAAAGAATGTATCACCTCAAAGTGATTACCTTCTCCTACAGTTTACTTTCACAAGTCTGATACAATGTTTTTCTAATTTTAGGTACCAGCAACCTAGTTCTTTTCTGGCATAAGTGATGCTTTTTTATACGGCTCTCTGCTGAAACTTTGGCTAGTTCTTAACAAACCTCCTCCTCCTTGCAACATTCTCCTCAAGAACATACTGAAATGCTCCCAGCACAAGGCACGGGGCCAGCTAAACAGAAAGCTGCTATGGAAATTCTAGTCTTTAACCCTTTTTTTAACATGACCCAAAACAACTCCTTCAGTTTAGAAGTCTATACTATATGAAACAACACTATAAGAACCCTTAAGAGAGATGACAGTATTTTACAAACAGATCCATGAAATCTCTAACCAAAGCCACCTAATTTCCCATGACAACTTTTCTCCTTGAAACGAAATTGAGACCCCAGCTTTTCCTACTGTCAAACTTAAATCAGTGACTTGCATGAAATGCCTCCTCTTTTATCTGTGGAGTTAATTTTGAGAACTTCTTATCTTTCAGATTGTTGCTTCCATTATTTTTCTCACAAGAAGATGTGCATGGCCACAAGACATACATCATCAGAACTACCTTTTTTTAACATAATTACTTTTTTCTATTTTTGGGGTCCTTGAGATGAATTTATGATGGGCAGGACTGTTTACTTTTTACATGTTTTCCTTAAGGCTGGATACATCCTTTCATTCCATGCCCTTGGTTACTCTGTTTGTTAAGCAGTATGATACAGCAGACAGTCCTGGCCAGGATTTTCTTTGCCAGAAGTGTGAGTTGGGATGCTGCGAGCAGACAGTGGGGGCCTGCAGAGAAGTACCAGCTGCCTTGCGTGTGACAGAGGTCTTAGACCAGCTCTGAAAACTCATCCAGCAGCACCCCTTGGGGTCAGTGCTCTGTCTGTCAAAGCCTTGAGCAGGTGAGCAGAACAGATGTCCAACTGTTGTGGTAGGCCTGAATAGGCCAAAATAGGCTTATACATGTCCTGGCTTGCCCAGATGTGTTTTTCTGCTCTCCCTCCTTCTGCTGTGGGAAGAAACAACTGCAGGAAAGAGGACAAAGAACCTGGAGCCATTGAGTCTAAGGACTCTTGACTTGCCCAGACTGATTTTGCTCCTGTTTACATCCTGTGGTAAACAAGGTACACACTTTTGCCTGTCTCATGCAGGCGTTTGCCTGCCTCATGCAAGGCCTATGTTTTTCCCCAAATTTGGGTAAAGCAAGCCTATGGTTTCACCTAATATGGTCAAGCTTGCCCACCTGCTATTCTGATTGGCTATTCTGTGTCCAAAGGCCCATTAGTCTTGGGCTGTATTGGTAAAAAATAGATGAGCAGGTAACACAATGTGCTCTGCTGTTGTATTTGTTCTTGCTTGCCTGCTGCTGCCTGCTGCCATTGCTCTCTGCTTCTGGCAGTGATTCTGCCATTGCTTTCTACAGCATTATGCTTTGCTAAGCTATAAGCCCCGCTGAACTGCCTGCAAACTGCCTGCCTTGAGTTTACCAGAAACAGGCTCTAAATGCCTCCACACAATCAGCCTGCATAGCCAGCGTGACATCATGCTAAGATTGCACATTGCAAGGCATCCTGCCTACACCTGAAAGTCTCCTGCCAAGACGGGAAGTCCTGGAGGTAGACAGATCATCCAGAGAAATCAAGATCAGGTCAGAGATCATCTGCCTGGGAAGCCTGGGAAGAATCAGAAGCCTCAGTGGCTGACAAGACAGTAACATTTGGGTACTGTCTGAAGCTGTAGCTAGCCCCATGAGTGGGGAGATAATTTTGTGAGTAAATACTTGTAATTCACCAATTGCCCTCTGCTATAAGCAGAAAGGAACTCCTTGAGTCCATCTAGTGGACAAGTGGTATAATTAACTGCAAGTGGTGTACTGACCATAGAAACCTTCTCTTCCAGTTCAATGAATGTTATATTATTGCTAGTTATTTGTTCTAGATCCTATGTTACGATATATGTATATATAAAATGTTTCCATGACTGTTGCAAAAGAACCTGATTATTATTAAAATTAGTGGTAAGGGCTGGTGACAGTTTTGAATACCAAAATTAATAAACAATACTGATTTTGAAAATACCATCTCACAATCAATTAATCACCCCTCCATTACAGCAACATAGTATGAAGACACAAGAGATAACAGGAACATTCAGAGAAGGAAGACAGAATAAGCAACAGGACATACTGTTGCTCAGGCTACAGGTAGAGCAGTTAAACAGTACACTACAGCAGCACAGCCACTGTTACAACAGTCAAAAGTCATTCCTGAAGGCTCCTGACAGACCACTCTGTCTGCCCTTCCGAAGGATAGTTTTTTTAACTTGGATAAAGTTTCCCTGTTACCTGAATTCTGTAACATTACTTTCCCTCTGCTGCACTAAGCTTATTTTCTTGCACCTAGCTTTCAATTTTCCTAATGAGCTGTCAATTAGTTATGCAAATCTGAAGAAACATTCAGCTCTGCTTATGGCAATCTTTTCTTTCTTGCCATTTAGCTAATGAGCTAGCAATTAGAAAATTATCAAACTAGCCATTTAGCTAGTTCACTAGCCCTCTTTTGCAGAGTATGCATCATGTTATTAAACTCATCCCTTGCAGCAAGGAAGGCAGCACCAGCAGTTGGTGTAAAACATGGACTTTATGCTGGAACCATAAATAACTGCATAGAAATTTCCTATGGAGTTTTCATCCACTATTACCCCTTCAATTGAACAGATGACCACAGGGAAAAAAAAAAAAAAAGCTTAAAATCTTTCTCTTCAAAACACCTTGTCTGGTTATTATTCAGGAACTCAAAAAAATTTAAACAAACTTCTATGTAAAGAAGAAGGTGGGTTTCTGAGCCTAGCACAGGATGTGTTGAAAATTGGCACAGATGTAACAAACTGAGGGGAATTTCTAGTTTACACAGCCCTGTTAAGCTAGATGTGAGCACCAGAACCTTATCAGTTCTCCAAAATGTAGCCAACCAAACAAGAAAAATACAACAACCAATCAAACAAAACCCACCCAACAATGAAATCCCCCAAACTCCACATAAATTTAGGTATTTGGCACTTATTCCAAATCTCTGGCAGAGAGGCACTTGGGAGTGCTGGTTGACAACCAGCTGAACATGAGCTATTAGTGTGCCCAGGTGGCATGCAAGGCCAATGGCATCTTGTCTTGTATCAGGAAGAGTGTGGCCAGCGGCACTAGGGATGTAATTCTGCTCCTGTACTCAGCACTGATGAGGTCTCACCTCCAGCACTGTGTGCAGTTCCGGGCCCCTCATTTTGAGAAAGATACTGAGGTGCTGGTGCAGGTCCAGAGGAGAGTGATAAGACTGGTGAGGGTGCTGCAGGGTCTTATGAGAAGAGGCTGAGGGAACTGGAGTTTCGCTTGGAGAAAAGGAGACTCAGGGAGGACCTCACCACACTCTACAACTACCTGAAGGGAAGCTGTAGTAAGGTGGGGATTGGGAGGCAATTTGTGACAAGACAAAAGGGAATGGCCTGAAGCTGCACCAAGGGAGTTGGTTGGCTGTTAAGAAGCACTTCCTCACAGAATGGGTGATTAGGCACTGGAATGGACTGCCCAGGGAGGTGCCCAGAGAGGTGATGGGAGTGGAGGTGTTTAAGGAAAAACTGGATGTGGCACTTAGTGAGATGGCCTAGTTGATGTGGTGGTGTTAGGTCATAGGCTGGACTTGATCTCGGAGGTCTATTCCAGCCTCAGTAATTCTGTGATTCTAAAGCATAATGTGCTTCTCTCTCCAAGTCATTTCAGAGTAACAACTGTTTCAGGTGTGGTTCCCAACAGCGGGAATGTCACCACATTGAGAAATAGCTGAGGGAAAAGGAGATTTTGGTATTCAGTCGGATGATGAACTTCCCTGTCCCTTACCTGAGACATTCCATGCCAACAGAATGTGTTGTTAGCAAATGATGGTGTAGTTTTAGCCACGCAGCTCTGCACATTTGCAAATCCTTTAGAGAAAAGCATCAGAGCACCTAGTCGCAGAGTAAGCTGAACGTGACTAATGAGGGATCAGTGTTAACTATGCCAGCAGCTGAGAGAGCTGCTGGTGTAGTTAACACCACATGTCACACCCAGAGTATAAGAAAAATATATTTCTGCTTAGATACAAATACTTGTCTCAAGTCCATCCTTAATGTCAATGTCATGTTCATGGAAATGCAAGTATAAAAATAGGAAAGCCGTCCATCCTTTTCAACTCTTCTCTAAAGTAAAGGGAAAAATGCAGTTAAAACAATTCACGTGCTCAGAGAAGAATCCAAGTAAGAAGGAAGAACATTCTTTAGCTTTTCCTTTTCATCAATTCAGCAGCAGCAGAGACTGACTTTCCAAAGCAGTGCTCACTGCTGGCTGGATCAGAAAAGCGCTAAGACTCTGTCATATGAAAGATGAAAGCTTTAGCTTACTTCCCAGTGAGCCTTTATGGATATGTTCAGCAGTCCAAGAGTAAAACAGAGCTAAAAGCATCACAGTGAGCTGCACTGCCGCGGTGGAGCTGTGGATTCCCAGCATACTTTGAGACGCATGTTTACTTTTGCTCCCCTCTGAGTCCCTTGCCAGAAGGAAGGCACTGAAGACCCATCAGCTCAAAGCACGCAGAGAAAGGGAGTGAGCTAGATAGAAATCATCAGCTCCTTTTGTTCCCTTGTTTAATTTTCTCAGTTGTATTTGCTGCATGTCTGAAGCACATTCAGAAGGCTCAGAGTTAGAATAACGCAATGGGGATCATTTACAATTAATCACCAATTACTGCCTCAGATCAGAAACTGTTTCCAAAGAACTTTCCTCTCCAGCTACACAAATTGCATCAATTACTGGGGCTGCAAGGACCTGTCTACTTGGTGTTTTCACAATTGAACATCTGTATAGTTGTTAGGACAGGAAGTCACTGTCCAGAAAAAAAAGGATTGTATTTTAAGATCACTTCTGTAAGTGCATCATTCTCTTTCACCACAAACAGAAGAAATGATCAGAGAGCAACTAAAACCAGAAAACCAGCTCCACTACAGCAAAGACATGGAAATTGATTCTGAAGCTAAGACCACAGGACTTCTAAAACCTCATCCACATCCATCCTTTCTATCCCCCAAAAGAAAATTCTGAGAAATGAGAAAAGGAAACATTTTAACAACTGATGCAAGTTCCATTTTTCTAGATACAAAAGACTGCCTGCACTGAATCTGAACTTGGTAATACCAAACTCTTCCGGTTGATGAAAGCCAAAACTGAAGAACTAGTGAACTGCCTTATGCTGTTATGAGTGATGGAAAGGTAGGTAAGTGCAGGATGGCCTTGAGCTCTGATGACTTGAATCAGGGTGAACATATGAAAATCATTGTGTGGGTCTCTTCTGCCCTAGTATTTTTCATGAGACATATCCTTTGATTTGGTAATACCTGAGAAAGGATACTGATTTCCTTGGACTTTGATCTCGCACAGTATTAGAACAGAATAGAATAGAATCGATCAGATTGGAAGAGACCTCCAAGATCATCCAGTCCAACCTAGCACCCAGCCCTATCTAGTCAATTAAACCATGGCACTAAGTGCCTCATCCAGTCTTTTCCTGAACACCCCCAGGGACAGTGACTCCACCACCTCCCTGGGCAGCCCATTCCAAGGGCAAATCACTCTCTCTGTGAAGAACTTCCTCCTAACATCCAGCCTATACTTCCCTCGGCACAACTTGAGGCTGTGTCCCTTGTCCTGTTGCTGGTTGCCTGGGAGAAGAGGCCAACCCCCACCTGGCTACAACCACCCTTCAGGTAGTTGTAGACAGCAATGAGGTCTGCCCTGAGCCTCCTCTTCTCCAGGCTAAACAACCCCAGCTCCCTCAGCCTCTCCTCATAGGGATATTGCTGCTCAAATGTTATGAGCTTGCAAAACTTGCAATTGTCCATTGTCTTTTTTTATTATGACAATTTTGTAAAACATTTGGCTGTGTGTTTATTTTTCACAGTTTTCCACTAAGTTTTACTGAGCTACCAAATGCGCAGAAGCCAAGTAAAAAGGTAACTTGCTTTCTGTTATGAAAGGTTAGACTTTAAAATTACAAATCTACTTCTAAGCTAATGACAAAAAATAAGGATATTTTTAATTTCCAGATTTATCTCAAATAAGAAACTATTTCCCTCGAGGAAAGAGAGCATTACACAAGAGTATCTCTCTCTGCAGAGAAATTACACAAGAGTAAAGCCAATGGGTTTTGATGTGGACCTTTCAGTACTACTGATCACATTCTATGTGCCACAGCTCATTCCAGGTGTAAGAAAAAAGTACAGAACCTGTTAGTTTTGCTTTGTATAATTTTGTTTCCATCCATTTTAACTACTTGAAGAGAAAATATTCGTGAAAGCATTACAAACTGATCTGTGTTCAAACACAATCAGTAAGATAAACGTGGGCCAGTACTAGGAATATTGACTTCTGTAACTTATCTACCACAGCATTCTAGACTGTCTGGACATAAACAAACCAAGAAGAGGAACTGAAAACTGCCCAAACTGACAAAGCTATACCCATTTTATTGTTAATGTTTAAAGGAAGATTATAAAAGACTCACAAGTGAACAGACTGAAACCAGGGAGATAAGTATGTATTCATAACTATTTTTGTGCTAATCAGGAAGAAAGGGCTGAGAAAATGTTGGATTTCATTGAAACTAGTATCTGATTAAAGTCTCTCTTACCCTTACACCTGTAAGGCTGTGCTGCAGTAGTATCTGCATACAATGAGCAGAACAACACATTATTCGTGGAGCCTATTTACCACAGTGAAACGGAACAGATACAAATGCACACAAAGGATGCCTGCTGCTGTCAGTGGAAAACTCTTCCTAGTTTTAGGAAAGGTACACCAAGAACATAAAACTTAAAGGTAGCACAAGCATCACAGTCTCATCCCCAGGGGATTTTTTATATTCTCCTGCTGGGCTGTAAACCAGCATGACGACACTCCAAACTGAGGGAAAATGCTGAATGTCACGCAATGCTCTCAAGTCCCAAGCACTGAGCTGCAGCTTTCTAGCTGGGTCATGTTGGCCTAGTAGCATACTACAGGTGAGCATCTTAACCTTTACTTTGCCATCACTGCCAAAAAGATCAAGAAATAGAAATATGTCCAGAAAACTACATGTATGTCTAGGATCCTATCAATGTGTAAACAGAGATGCAGAACTGCATCTTTTGACTATTTCATTAAAAGAAAAAAAAAAAAAAAAGAAGAAGAAGACAGCAGCAGTGTCTTTAATCATCTTGACAGTCACTGGCAACTCTGCAAGTGAGAGTGCTGTGTGGGACTCAGATCCGAGTGTTGGAGTGCACTTCCATGACAACATGCAGGCAAGCAGACAGAAGCTAGTTCTGCACTAGGCAATTGAAGTTCTACAGACAGGGTAGCTCTGCACACAGCTACCCCAGACACCTGCTCAAAATACCTGCAGACATAGATCAAAGGTCCATGGCATTTCCTGTCCTGGTACAGTTCTTGTGAATCCTCCTTCCATCAACCTCAACACTCATACCTCTGCTGATCACTTATTTTTTTAAGGACTGCCACCTAGGCAAACAGACTTACAGGACTGAAAGATGAAGCAGTACAAGGTATCAGAATCACACCAGGATTTGGGGCTGTGCCTGAAACCTTGTTTTAGAAATAAGTGAAGAGAGAGGTCCAAAGAGGACCATAATAAATGTGCTATATCAAATTGTTTAGTGAAGATTAAGATTATATAATTTGCTCATAATTTTGGTTTTCCTAAGGAGGTACAAAACAGTCCCATTTCTACAAAGTGGAATATACAAAGTGGAATACAATAAGAGAAGACACTGTACCATTTACATTCAGAAAACAGCAAGCTCAGCAATGAGCTTCAGTTAATAAGAAAAAAAAAATGAACTAGGAAATTAGGGGAAACGGTTTGATGGCAAAGCCAAGCAGAAAGAAGAAGAGTTTCCTTAATGAGGTACTTACTTTTCACTAGCAGTGCTCAGAGAAGGCATTTACAAACTGGAACATATTGGGTAATCTATTTCTTTTAGTATGCTCTGTTTACGATAATGTTGTTTCTTGTCTAGAATCTTGGGTGAATAGCAACTTTATACTGGGATTTAACTTGGAAGAAATGTCTCTCCTGCTCTGTGAGGAGCAATACCTTTTTAAAGCAAAATGAACTAGAAAATGACATGTCCACAGTACCACAAAGCTTGTTTCAGAAAACAAAAGTTTGAAAATAATTGTGTTTTCTACTTTCTTTTTTCAGCAATACCCAGTGGTGGGAAAAACAGATAAATCAAGACCTGAAAATAATCACCAAGAAAATATTTATCTCATCATTGCCTGCGTTCTACCTTCACAGTTCACAAGACGCAAGAATCTGTTGCCATCATTTGATATTAGCAATAGTACAGAAATTAAATGGGATTGAGAAATACTGCTGAAAATTTAAAACCTTGCTTATCATTTACTGAATTATGGATTTCAGCCATGCATTTGCATTTGCTGACCTTTTATATCCCTTACCACCATGATCTCTGGCTGGGTTTATTCAGAGATTATCAACTCCGCATCAAGAACGAAATGCCACTTTTCCAAGATATTACTTTAAAGTTTAATGTTTTTGTCACACATCTCAAAAGATTTGACAGGTAAAGCTTTTTATCATGAAGTAAAATGTTAACATAGAATTTCAATTAAAATATGCAAACAAAAGTTACTTATCACATCATCTAGAAACCTGAGAGTAAACTAAATAATACCCAGAGTAAATGCCAGTCCTAAGAATGTAATCTAATGGTACATGAAAATAGGAGGTTTTCTCCTTTTCTATTTGTTTGCTTGGTAAGTTGCACTTGTGGCTTTTATTTGTTTGCTTGCTTTGGTTTGAAGATCAAGAAATCTTTTAGCTATTAGTTACTTGCAATTCAGTGGAATTATTGATTAGAAAAATACATCAACGGAGTCAGCAGAAAGAGACCTTGTTTTTTTGAGCAGAGTTTGTATGCAAGACACAGAGTCTGTCATATTTAGATACTTCAAGTGTAAGTGAAATGTGAAACTACATGCCTCCCCCTGGTCATGGAGAAAGACAGCAAGGCAGAGATTGGGCTAAATACCTGCTAAGCTGCTGATAGCTGAAAAAGTGTCCTGTTGCTTCCCACTAGTTCAGAGAATCTCTAAGATACTGTTCACCAGAACACACACACATAACAATACACAGGTACCATTGAAAATTCATTGGGATTGACATTACACTTTTAATGAAATGTTTTGCAGTATTATTTCCATTTCCATTTCCAGTGGGCCTTACGGTCAGCTCTGTATTGATAGCTGGAAAAGGCAGCTGGAAGAATAACTTAAAGTATCAAGAGTTGTCATCATTTTATCATCTAGTGAAACAAAAAGCCTTTCAAATAATGATTAAAAAAAAATTAGTATCTCCTGGAAGATTTCTGCAGCACTGATGTTAAAGAGTCACATTGCCTATTAGTATCAGACTAGATGAAAAGAACACCACTACTTTCAGTTGCCCAGAACACAACATCAACAAAAATATGTATAGTCCATAGGGGTTCATCTCTTCTCTCTGGTAACAAATGATAGGATAAGAGCATATAGCCTCAAGTTGCATCAGGGAAGATTTAGATGGGCTATTAGAGAAAACGTCTTCACTGAAACAGTTACTAAACATTGGAATAGGCTCCCCAGGGAGGTGGCTGAATCCCCATCCCGGGAGGTGTTTAAAAGACATGTAAATGTGGTGTTAAGGGACATGGTTTAGCACCAGACTTGGTAGTTAGATAATGGTTGGACTTCACTATCTTAGAAGTCTTTTTCAACCAAAACGATGCTATAATTGTGCCTCAGTACAACATACTGTTAACTGTCCAAAACCACATCTATCTGAGTTTCATTTTCCTTTAAGATCAAGTAAAACCACACTGGGATTAGGAGAAACATAATTACCCAATGCGGACAAAATTCATTGCTGTGCAACAATTTGAGTCATTCCTGGGTTTCCTATTGGTTTGCTCAGATTAACACACATTCAACGTTTACCTAATGAACAAGTAAATAATGTCACACAATGCTTACTACAGTAGAGACATACCCCATTACTCAGCACTAATGACTTGTGCAGTGCAGTGCAGATCCACAAGGCATCCTCATTTTCCTGGAACAACCGTGGTCACAAAACAAAAAGGATACCCTTACTGGGAATGTTTTTTTTTTTGATCTAAATATACTGAGCCATTTTCCCTGCTCTTCGTCTCAGCACACGTTGCCTGCAAATGTAACGACTGGTACAATTAATGCACTGAACTCCATCTGTCTACCTGTCTACATTTACAGGTTTGAAGTGCAGGTCCTTTATAACTACATCTGTAACGCTAATGTGGAAATCATATAACATCTGCAGTGAAATTCACAATGATCATCCACAAATATCCATGTCCCAAGAGACTGGATAGACAGTTTCAAGAGCTACCAATTATGTACAGTGAAATGCTTGACCTCTGTTATCGAGGGGTTTAATTTGAATTCGGGGAGATCCGAGGCCGATTTCAACGTTATTAAATAATTTATTAATATATACAAAGAATTTCCCCAAACTTACATACAATCAACCCACACAACTCCTTTGTAGACTGTTAGTGAAATCACTCTACAGAATGTCTATTTACAGATGAATTAAACAATTTGGTATAGGCTTTAGAGAAGCTCCAATCAGAGAGTCTTGTGGCCACCTTAGAGTGGCTTTCCAGTAGCTGAAGGGAGCCCACAGGAAAGCTGGGGAGGGACTCTTTACACGGTCTAGTAATGTTAGGACGAGGGGGAATGGGTTTAAGCTGGAAGAGGGGAGATTCCGACTGGATGTTAGGAGGAAGTTCTTTACAGTGAGGGTGGTAAGGCACTGGAACGGGTTGCCCAGGGAGGTTGTGGATGCTTCCTCCCTGGA
>WAAF01018541.1:727219-746543 GCA_013400475.1 Tricholaema leucomelas | reverse complement strand
GTATGCGGGCATGTCCAGGCAAAGTGAGGAATAGCAATAAGCCTATTTTTCGGGCCTACAGTCCCTCCATGACAATTTCTCTGGCACCATAGAAGTGGAAGTGAAAACGAGATTTCTGATCTTCAAAGAAAAAACAAGGTTACATGCAGCTATTTGTAAAGCAAGAGAGTAGCCGATTTGTATTGCTCTTGCGTGCAAGAGCTGAACACTATTCTCTCAAGAGAAAGCTGTGCATCACAAAGCCTGCGATTTGACTCTGTCAGGTCTCTCCTTAGCACAAAAGAGGTCTAGATCATGTAAAGCCTATTTTAATCGTCATATCTTATCTCTTCCTCACTTCTTTGAGGAAAATAGTTAGACTGCTAACACTGTGATAATCTCCATTACACACCGAATTGTGGTAGTACATCCAAAATGCTGAAGGCACCAGAGCTTCTTCAGTGAAATGGATGACCCAGATAATCCTTTGTTATGCCTTTTTCTTGGAAGTGGCCTAAAAACCACTTTTAGGAAGCTTTTCAAAGAACTGACCTAAACCAGATGTCTAAACTATCAGCCCCCATGCCAACATTGTACTGACACTGAGCGTACCAATGATTTAAAGCAACTGGAAGGGAACTAACTGTGTAAGGTGCTAAGTGCAACAAAAAACCTACTTGTTTTCGAAAGGCTCCCTCACAAGGCAAAATACATGACTATACTAGAGTTCACATTAGAAAACACCCTGATGAACCAGCTTCTCCAAATGAGACTGTATCAACAAATATCCCAATTTGGCCTACTATTCAGGTTTTTGAAGAGGACCTGAACAGAGCAAGAAGCCTACATCCTTCAGTACTTATGTATGCCAGTTACCACTCTTGAGAAAAATGAAAGCAGAAACCAGTGAATGTATGTTCTGAAATGCCGTGCTTGAGAGACGAGGAAGCACCTTGAAGCAAGCTAGGTTCCATTTGTTGTACTCTCAGCACTTGGTTATATACCTTAACATACAAGCTAAAAGATCATGCCAAATCCTAATTGGTCATTAAGACAGACCTCGTACGTTAGCAACTAGATAAGCAAAGGTTAACAAAAAAACACGAGTTCATGCTTAGTTTTGTCTGCTGCAGCATTCTCTAAGGTCATTTCGACCCTCTATTTACTTAACTCAGTAATTCTCCCCTTTATATATTCTGAACCCATGGCTTATGTTCCAGTGTGTCAAGATCAAGCAACTGTACAGCACTAAAAGTCCCACCATTCCCAGCACTGAAACCCTGTTAGTGTCTACAATTATTACCTTAATGTATTTAAATAAATGTTTAACCTACTGATACCATTATTTTGCCTCAATAACATCAATACAGAACCATCCAACATTTAATTACTGTTTATTTTGTATGTACTATGCTTTAATGAGTGCTTTTTAGTTCCTTTAGGTGTCATCTTCATCCCTTAAGTACTCATCAGGATCAACTATGCCTTTTGTTGCTTTGAATAAAAACTGTGTACCTAAAATAGCTGATATTAAAAACTGAGCTGTAAAAGCAACCAAAATACCATTTAGTCCAGAAAGATAGTTCTTCTCTGCAGTTGCATCAGCAGTATCATCTTGCCTCTCACTTCCATGCAAAAAAACCTTCCCACCAAATCTTCTGCAATTACGAGCAGAAATAGCATCATTGCTTCATTACTTCTTTTACAGAAATGCCTCAGCTTTTTTCAGACTAACACAACATCTGAATGGATTCATATAAAACAATATCCAATAAGCACAATTCATCCTTTTCCAAGAACAAGTGCAAGAAATAATTAGTGTGTGTGCTTCCACTATAGGCCAAACAAATGTTTTATCTTAAGGGAAGAAAACATTTTCAGGATGCCTGTAAATGGTCACATAGATTTGACCACAACAAACAAATGGTTATGTTATCACAGGCACCTTTGCACTGGCAGACGTTCATGGAATTATTTTACGTATGCTTTTCTTTCATTCTCAGTCTATGTAGACGCTTCAGACTTCTTCACAACCCAATACCAACCACTATGAATGTGTCCAAGACAAGCTGGCCACCTTTGACTCACACCATGATCTTCCCAACTAGCTGCCAAATCCCACGTGAGAAATCCTTTCTGCATGCCAGCCACAGCACAGGAAAGGAAAGTGTCCCCAGCCTCAAGAGGAAAGGAATGCAGGCTACACAAGCAAAGATTGATCAAAGCAGCTTAGTGAGATTTAGGAGAGGTGTGCCTACAAACACCACTGCATTTCTAACCAGCAGCATGCCACCAGGATTCATGTCCTGTTCGTCCTTTGCCCGCATGACCACAGGGGATTGCACTGGCAGTTCAGGAATTGGTACCAAATGAGTAAGGTATTTGCAGTACACTTGCTCTACTTAGTGCAGAGGCTGAAAGATGTCATCACCTATGCCACTGTAGAAAGGGAAAGGAAAAGGTTTCTCTTACCATTTAGAAACAGGTTTAGTAGATATTGGGCTGGAAACGAGGAAGACTTTAAGAGTGGTAAGTCATTGGAAGAGGCTGCCCAGAGAAGCTGCAGATATCTCATCACTGGAATCACTCAAATTAAGGTTGGACAGGGCTTTGAGCAGGAATTGAAAGGTATCTTTGCCTGTGGTAGGTTGGACTATGTAAGCTTTAAAGTCCTTTCCAATGCAAACCATTCTGTGATTCCACGACATGAAAACACTGCTCTTTCTTTCTTTTTTTTAACCTTCTCCCTCCCCTGAGCCCTACTCCCAGCCAGGCAGTGTCAATACATTAGCTAAGTTTGTACACAAATCTCCTACCTCATTAGTTTTTGCCATTGGACACACCTCATCTTTTTCCTATTGCCTGACTGTAGCAGACAACAGTTTAATTTTCTAAGGACTACAACACCTGGATTTAGATAGAAATCAAGTTAAATATGATCTCCGTATCACAGGCAAACTGATGCGGTTGAATTAAGGCTGATTTAGTGCTCATAGTGCTAACTGCTACAGATCCTGCATTTAACATTCAGATTTAAGCAGTATGCAGCAATTATGGCTTAGAACCACATATTTAAAATGAAGCAGCAAGAAAAACAGGGAAAACACCAGTACATAAAATTTCTTGCAGCTTCACAACGCTTTAAGCAGAGAGTCAAAAACCTGGGAATCTTCAATCACTACAATACTGAAAAAGGTCTTCACAGTATTTAAAACATTCATTATAGTTCTTTGCATGCATTTTACTCGTACTTAAGTCTGCATAAATTCAAGAGTAAGGAATTAGCACTGTGAGTTTAGCCCAAGGTATACACATATACATTGAGGGTGGCAAATGAACCTCTCAGGGCTCTGCACAAGAGCATTTTCCAACCTACACAGAAGAGCATGGTGACTCAAAGACTATCTGCTATTTTATTGATAACTTGCTTTTAAAAACTGGGTTGAGATATGCAAAGAAAGACTGTATTTCATAAGTCCCTTTCTCCTTTAATTTTACAATTAGCAGCATGTCCAATATAATTAGTGATAATAAATTGCCATATGATTGAATTTCTCTTTTTATCCAAAAAGCATTACCAGCATCTGATGTTCTACTGATTAGAATGTGGCTCAATGTCTGTAATGGAATTTTCCACAAAAATATCCTCTGTTAATTCTGAGAGAGTGATTACAGAATGAGAATTGTAAACACTTTCATACCTTCTCTAAAACTGAGAGAAGAAGAAATAATTCCTTGAGACAATCATAATTACATACATGTACAGGAATGAATCATGCTAAATTTCAGTGAGATTTTCAGGAATTATGGTGGGATACTAAGGGGAGATTACACAGAAAATGAAAAGAAACATTTCTGGAAAACTGAAGAGGATTTTATGCAACTCTTCCTATGATTTTTTTTTCCTATCGTATTTTTAAGATAAAAAAAAAGCAATGCTAGAATATTGATAGAAAATCTTAAAAACCACAGTAGCATTAGAAAAAACATCATGCTGGAGAATAAATTAACGAAACTGACTCAGGGTAAACCTTCCCAATTAGTCCTGCAACATAAGCACGACTCAAAACAAGTCTTCTCTTTCACATTCAAAGTTAAAAGAGTTGGGTGCAGAATATCAGCTACAGTAATATGAAACCCTGGCTTTGGCAGCAATGTAGTAAGTCACAAACCATGACTACTGCATAGAATTACAGATTAATTAATCATTTTCAGAGTAAAATAATTACTGTGCAGACCATCTATTTGTTTCAGAATCACAGAATTATTAAGGTTGGAAAAGACCTCCAAGATCAACCCTTAACCCAACACCACCATGCCCACTAACCATGGACCCAAGTGCCACATCTACACATTTTTTTAATCCCTCGAGGGGCGGTGATTCTGCCACTGCCCTGAGCACCTTGTTCCTCTTTGACCTTGTTCAATGGCTCTGTGCAGGAGAGAACAAACTACACATGGAGAAGGGAAGCCATCAAATGGAAATCTCACAAACCCCTTCACTAACACTTGCACCAGGTCAAAGTCAAAGATGAAGGCTCTAGTTAGCAGATGTGAGCCTCCAAATCCCAATGCCACTGAGAGGCATCCTCTCAAACTCTTCTGTCAGCAAAAGATCCTTCTACAGCACTCAACAAACACCCTGTCAAGATCTCTACCAGATCTACCTACCCTTAGCCAAGGCAGGGACCTAGTTCCCTAGAGCCAGGGGCTTCCCAACAAATCCTCATAGCCAAAATGCTCAATCCCTATAGAAGTGAGCAGGACCATCACCATTCCTACCCCAAATCTTAGACTCAAGCCAGCAAACCTGCTCTGGCAGACAGGAGAGGCTGATGTGCCCATGAGTGCTTTGGGATACTCTCCCATTTGGGTTTCCTTCCATGTCAGATAAAAATGGAACTATAGCTCAGCAATTCAATTATAAAGAAGTTAACACTGAAGCATATGAGACGCTGTATGACAGAAACAAGCAAGATGTCCTCAATTTAAATTACTAACAAACATAATCAAACAGCAGATATGATGGACCACATGTGGAAGACTGAGATGAGAAGGCATCAGATCACAGCATCCACAGAACATAGAAAGAAGAGATATTAGTATTTTCAACAAATGGGCAATGAAGCAAATAGAAAAGGCACAGGATATACATAGAAGAGATATGAGAGTATGCGATGAGATGCATGAAATGTGATTAAAATGCATTAAAAAATGCATTAAAAAGGAATAGTAGCTTGTACTCAATCTCCAGGTGGATTCCACCACTGCACTGCTCGTTGAATCTAATATTGCATAGTGGTGATTATCTACTACAACCCTGGAGAGAAATTATTAGTAAGTGGCAAATGCTCACTCCAACTGCAGAAATGGACAAGACTGTGCAAGTCTGGAAGGAAATATTTGGAAAGAGTGAAAATTGTAACTGAAGGGCTGGGATAAACAACAACAAAATACTAAAATACCAAACTAATTCTGGTAGATGAATGTACATTGTATTAACATAAGATGAAGATCCCAATAGCCCATGGTGTCACTACAGCCTTGACAGTGATAATTAGGTCTCTAGAATCCTCTCTTTGAAACTGGACAGCTAGAACATTTGTACATTCAATTCAAAGTGCTGAATGGCTCAAAATAGCTGGAGAATTTGAGTCATCCATTTTATAGGACTGTCTTGTGTTATGCATGGCCTTGCACTGTAGATGCTGATAAACTGAGTAGATAAGCTGAGAACTCTCCATGTGTCCGAAGTGTCATATTAACAAGAGACACAAAGTGAATTTTAGCTGGACAGTTACCATTCAGGCATTGATTTTAAAGCATTTTTTAATTCACTATCGCGTAATTTCCAAGGGCAAGCTAATTCCTCTTACACATCAAGTTTCTCACACGGGAAGAACTAGAAACATTATGTCCTTCTCAATTCTATCCCATATTCAGCATCTTGAGAACTCCCATTCCTCTGAAACCTACTGCTGGGCCACTAACTAGCTCAGCCTTGCTTTGCTGAGCTTTGCAACACATTCCAAACTGTCCTTCCTGCCAGTCTTAAGTTCTTCATCAGTTACTGAGGAAAAATAATTACTTTCTAAAAACTTCTGTACTGTTCTTGCATCCTAATGTAGTGCATTGTGAATTCGTAATATTGTTTCATCTGCAGACCCATCCCTTACACAAGTGTTTTTATGAGATCTCCGTAGTTTCAGCTACCACAGTAGTAATTAGTCTGTGACAGGGAGAAACTCGCATTGAGTACTCACATTTCTGTACAACAGGGAAACCATTTGTCCACTCATGATCTTTCTCTTGTGCAGCATAATTACAGGTGGATAAAAATAAGCTATGACAGAATTCACATATTTTTCTTCATGAAGAAGTTTCATTCACTAGCAAAGAGTACATGACAAAGGAAAACAATACATAAAAATGCTACAAATTTTGAAAAATGAAAATAAAACAAAGATAAAAATGTGGTAGAGTGAAAATGGAGGAAGATCCTTCAAATGAAGTTGAATTTTAACACATATCCCTTATGATTCACTGAGCAAGTCTGAAGTTAGATTAAATGAAATGAATTTGCAGTATCATTTGCTAAGAGCAAGAAAAAAAAAATGTTGCTGATGTTACATAGCCTGCTCTGTTGCATATGCTGCTGATATTACAAAAATGACAGTGAGCTGCCCTCTTGGTTTGAAATTAGACCTGTCCCTTAGTCAATTAAAAACACATTTAAAGGGCTGCACTGGTTACCCACAGGCACCAAACATGCTTGGGAGGACACAGCAGAACTTGAGAGTTGGCCCAGCTGCATGGAAAGCTTCTCTTCTTTAGGAAGAGAACAGGTGGTTCCTTTCCAAAACACTCTACATGATAAGTAGAAATCAGGAGACATATTTCTCAAGATGGTAACTTAGAACTGAAGCGCTGATTAAAAGAGGTAACAAACATATGGAGATAAAGATAGTGGTGTCTCATTGTATCACATGCTGCCAGAAAGATTTTTAGCACCAGGGGTTCTTCAGTTTGTCTCTTCCCCCCCGCCTGCCTTTCCAAAAAGGTTGGTGTTTTCCAGTTTGGTTTATCTCTCATGCCCAGGCAGTGGATTTCAAACTTCAAAACAGTGAAGCTGGAATAGGAGAAAGCTGGTTCTAGAAGGTTCACAACCTTCAAAACTTAAAATTATTTTCATTCTATCTGCATTAAAAGAGATCCTATACACTTTTTAAACAATACAGAAATCAAAGCACAGAACTTACCTCGTAGTAACTTCGCACAGCATTGCAAAATGCTTCATCTGCTACAATTTGTGTTTCCCCATTCAAAAAGGCCAGGAATCGTTCCTTCAGTATCTGCAGTTGCTGCTTATTGAGCTATGCAAGACAAAAAGGAGAGGAGAGAGAATAATAAACAAAGTTAGTCTTGGAGTAAAAATATGCAGCACTACACCCACTAAGAATAGGAAAGTAAAGGCTCCCAGGACATCTGGCTCCTCATTGAGTGGCAAGCCAAGTTGCTGCAGCAAGTCATCCATGCACTCAGCATGCAACTAAACCTCTACTTTTTCCCTTGTGCCCTTGGGATGCTACAGGTAAGTCTGCATGGGTACTTTTGAACAGTATTTTTATTTATATATATATACACACACACACATATATATATACACACACACACACATATATATATACACACACATATATATATACACACACATATATATATACACACACACACACACACACACACATATATATATATACATATATATACATATACATGTTGAATAAAAGGGTTGACCCCCCAAGGCAGCAGCACCAGCTAATAAGAATTAGCTTTTGATTCCTGTCTTCAAATATTTCAATTTTTTTTCAGCCTTCAAATAAGTGAAAAACAGCTCAGATGCCTCCTTTTTTTTTTTAATTCGAGTAATCTAGGCACTACGTTTGGCATGTTTTAGCAAAGCCACTGTGAATGAAATGGATGAAACTTGCTTCACCTGAAGAAAATGGACTTCTAGCCACCCATGTTATACTGCTATGAGTGACATGAAACAACCAATCTCAGGGTATAGCAATCACAAGGCTCCAAAATTGACAACTTGGACTTCATATTAAAGCTGAGTGCATTTTTTTTGAGAACAGACTCCTAGCAGAGAATGACCAAACCTTCTAATAAACCCATTTCTACCAAACCTTAATGTTATAGGGAAAAACCCAAAATCTCAAAGCTCTCCAGACATAGGCCTTTTGTCAAGGTTGCTATCAACTCTTAAATTGTTTAGTAAAGATTTTCTCCTAATTAAATCTGCGAGAAGTTAGAATGTCACATCAGAGGAGACTGTCACTAACATACTAACAAAGCCACATTTAAAATAGTTCATTTGCTTTCATAGCTCTCAAAAACTAATATAATCTTTTATTTGACCGAGTACTCCTGCACTTTAACGTTACAAAAATCCAACCGTAACTGGTTGAAAAGGTTCTTTCATATTTCCTGTATTTTGTTTAGTAAAATATAAATGTCTAGCAAGAAATTGAAAATGGTTTTCCAAAGAACAGAGAGTTGTATTTGTAAAGGCTAACCTGCAACAGATAACACTACCCAAATAACATCACTACTTTTTGCAGAAAAACTTTTGGGGATGTACAGTTAAGCATGGTGACCTTGGGCATTCAGGTCGCTAGTGTGGACACTCTGATGCCATTTAGACTATAACGCTGTTCAGAGATTAGCAAAATTACTGCTATTCTGATAATGTGCCTATCTTGTACAACCTCTATTTACCTCGCATCAAGGGAGGATTTTTATCCTACATGAAGTTTGCTATGTTTTGTCAAGTAATGCACTTTCAATAAGCACAAACCTGAAAGCTTAGTATAGATGCCATCTAAATACTTGATAGGAGAAATCCTCTGAAAAGTGGTGCAATGTAGGCAGTAGCAATGCAAAGCCAAAGAACTACAGCTATGAAAAGAATCTAAGCTAGCTAAAATCACATAATTAATTCTATTTCTCTTCTTTACAAAAATGATTAGTGATATAGAACAAGCCCCAAGAAACTCTAACACATGAAAAAGCCTCTCACTCAGGCAAGGAAACTTCAACAGAGGCTGCTGTGACTCACAAAAACTTCCTGCATGAGCTTCTGAGAGCAGTGGTCCAACACTAACACGTTTCCAGCCTCTACTACTGCTAGTTAAAAATAAATGAGATAGAAATATTTGTATTATGTCTGCGCATACACCAAAAATGCCATCTAGTCACCTGTCTGCCAGACATCCATTCCTCACAAGGAATCTGCACCCACAAAGTTTAGCTGTTTCTAACACAAATTAAACTTTATTCACAGATAAACAGGACAGGTCTTTCCCTTTACTCAATCCTTAATTTTTCTCCCATTTTCTAAAGATATTGAACACGTTGAGACACCGGAAAATGCAAGTCATTAAGGATAGTCTGAGGTTTATTTCCGCACACACTTATTTTTAAGAGTCAAGGGCTCCCACAGATGGTACACCATTGCTGAGCAAGTAGCTTCTTCATCCCATGGAATATTCACAGCTCTGCCACAAGAACATGCGGGCTTCTTGCCAACGCAATTATGGAAATGTGTTTTCATGCTTGCAAACTTCATTCTTTAGGTGATTTGCTTGTCTATTACCCACATATCAAACAAAAACATTATGAATAAGGCAATGAAATAAAAATATAATTCTGATTTCCTCATTTCTAACCATCGTAGTTAAGCAAACTGAAATGTCTTTAAAATATTTATATATGGTTTTCATATTTACTACTTCTGGTAGTAATTTTAAGGGTTGAGTGGCATTTTAGGATTACTGTACTATTTTAGTGCAAAATATGGATGTGTAGGGGAATGAAGTTCTCCTGCCAAACTAAAAAATAAGAGCAATAATTCCAATGGAAAATATGAAAAGCTACCCTTTGCAGTAAGAATGATCCAAAGCCTGTTTTACAGGTCCCAAATACCATCATATACAGAGATGCGCTTGTGTTAGCTGTTGAGATATAGAGTAATTTATAGCAGTGTGTTGTAGCACACAGTTCCACCAGGTTTTTCATTTGTTGTAATATTTGTTGTATAGTTAGTTCTCACTCATTTAATTACAATTGTTTAAATATTGGTAATTTTTAATGAATTCATTAACATTTTTCAATTTGCATCTTAGTGTCATTAAAAGTAAAACAAAGCAGTAGAAGCAGTAGCTTAGAAATGTGGAGGAAAAAAAGGGAAGTTTAATTGCCTTAGAGTGCCATAATAGCAAATGGAGAGAAACAGGTGTCTGTACAGTACATCAACTGCTCCTAACGGCCAAAGAACTCAGCCTAGGTCTGGGCTACCTTTGAAGTTCTCCATCTTGGTTAATAAGGAATAAAAGATGGGGACATTATGCATAACCAGAACTCCAAGTGAAATGCTTAAACTGAAGGGCAATAAGCCTAGCCAGATTCTCTCTGGTAGGAGTTCACATAAAGAAGCTCAAAATCCTTCTGCAGTAGGATTACCTTACCACTGCACATGCACTTTGTGTGAGATCCATACAAGTCAGACTTTGCTTTCAGTCCCTTACCCTCAGCATCCTTGTGTTCACATTTTAATTCCACCTAAAGGAACCATGAAGAGCAAAATGAAACTAAAATTTGACATTACTACATGTACTCCCAAATGTAAAAACTAAACTCTGATTATCACCAAAAGTATACAGCAAAGCCTCTCTGATTCTGATGCTTTCCATCAATATGGGTCAGTTTTCTATTGCTTAGTTGGATTTTGCATTCTCAGTGGTATGAAATCTGTTGTCATTGTTCTGTGGGACATCTCATAAATAACTACTGCTGCTTCATGGGAGAACATACAAGTAAATTTCAGTGACTTGGAATATATCAGGTTTCATTGTGTTTTGCAGTGACTAAAGATAAGTAATGATAACTTGAAGGAAAACAGAGATTAAACATGAGCTGGAAATGTCTGCTTGCAGTCAAGAAGGCCAACTGTAAACAGGGCTGCATCAAAAGATGCATGGCCAGCAAGTCAAATAAAGTGATCCTCCCCTTCTATACTTCTCCTCTGACAGTGCACTTGGACTACTGCATACAGCTCTGGAGGCCCCAACACAGGAAAGAAACACAGAATCACAGCATGTTAGGAGGTTGGAGGGAACCTCAAAAGATCATTCAAGCCCAATCCCCCCGCCAGAGCAGGGTCACCTACAGTAGGTCAAACAGGAACATGTCCAGGTAGGTTTGGAATGTCTCCAGACAAAGAGACTGCACAACCTCTCTGGACAGCCTGTTCCAGTGTTCTGTCACCACCACAGTGGAAAAAGTGTTTCCTTATATTTATGTGGAACCTCCTTTGCCTGAGTCCAGAGGACCACAAAAATGATTAGAAATGGAGCACCCCTCCTGTGAAAAGAGGCTGAGTTGGTGTTGCTCAGCCTGGAGAAAAGAAGGCTCTAAGGAGAACTTACCACAGCTTTTCAGTACTTAAATATGGCCCATAAGAAAGGAGACAATGTTTTTAGCAGGGCATGTTTTAACAGGACAAGGGTTAAGGGTAGATTTAGATTAGATACACGGAAGAATTTTTTTACAGCGAGGGTGATGCAACACTGGCACAGGTTGCCCAAAGAGGTGGTAGAAACCTCATTGCTTCAAATATTCAAGATCAGGTTGGAAGGGGCTCTGAGCAACCTGATCGAGTTAAAGATGTCCCTGCTTACTGCAGGAAGGTTGGACTAGATGACCTGTAAAGGTCACTACCAACCCAAACCATTCTATGTGGTTAACTGCTTTTTCATTATTGCAGCCACTCAACAGATAAAAACTTCTCTTGTCCTCCATTCCTGTGCCTTGCGCAAAGTTAACATCTATTTTTTACTTCACATTTGCCAGTCTTAGTAGACTATCAAAGAATATAAACACATTTAGGACATAACAAACTTCTCAATGATCTATTCAATTATAGAATAACTTTTTTTCAAGTTGCAGTAGTAATTTAACTTATCATAATTTGCAAAGTAATACAAAAGCATCGAAAGAGCCTCAAGCAGTTAACTATAAAGAATTCTCACCTTGCATTTAACATTTCAAAGAAGTCTTATATAGCAAATATATTCCTTTTTGAGCACTGATTTTAAATATGTGGTTTTTCCTTCCTAAACTTGGGTATGACAACCTAGAGGCACTTCTGGTTTAGTTCCACTCATACTTTTAAAACAATTCAAATAAATGGATTTTACACAGAGTTTAAATACTTACAGGTTTTACTCCATTAAATAATAAACTCCAACATTTTGAGGGGAAAATGAAGCATATATATATTTGTAACAGTAATGCTCTTTATGTCTTGCTTGCAGAAGAAAAAAAAAAAAAAAAATCGACCCTAGTTCTGCAGAGTTGATGCTATTTCCATCTCCTCTTACAGAGCAGCTCACTACTGCCCTAAACAGCAGCTGAGAAAGACATCACTCACAGCACAACTGTCCTCTGCAAAACTTTGGCCTTTCAAATGAAAAAAAGCTTAAAATATGAGCTGTGTGTTGGCCACAACCAGCCTCTGCTGCCATGTCCCAGGGCACTGAGGATGTGTCTTGCAGTGCAACCACAGCCTGCAGCTGACCCTATTCCCCACAAGCAGTCAGCCAAAGAGCCAGTACTGGAGAAATAATGTTCTGAACCATTGCCATCTTGTGGCAATTTTAGAAACACAGCAATGAAATAGTTGCAGGTTGCACGTTTTCAAACTCAGAGCTGAGATTTGTGCAAGTATCAAAAGGTCCCTGATCTTAACACAGGCAACAGCGTTAGTTCCCTGCTCCCATACTGCAGTGTGAAACTACCCTTTCTCAGGCTACATGGATGTTTTAGGAAAACAGTGGGAGCTGATGACTGCATTTATAGAGTTAGATAAAATATTTCTTATGCTGACTACATAAAGAAAGTCATAGGGAGGAGCCAACCAAAGAGCTATTTGCCAAATTCTCAGCTGCAACATATAACCTGTAGCACCAAATATCGCTTAAATCCCTGAATGCTTCCTAAAACGTGTTTTATTTCAAAGCTATGCCACTTTGTTCAATGCCTTGCACAGCAGCAGCTGCTTTTAGACAAATTTAGCCAAAACTGTACTTTCTGAGAGCAGAGTAAAAGGAAGGGCTGGGTGATAGGTTGGACTGGATAATCTTGGAGGTCTCTTCAAACCTGGTTGATTCTGTGATAATCCGATGAGTATTCTCTCAAACAGCTGTCTCTCCATCCCATTTCCTGAATGAGCAGAAGGTACAAATAGATCCTTTTCTGTTCACCTTCTCACAGACTTCTTTGAACATAACATTGTTTCTTGTCTTGTGTGGCTCTTTGTCACAATAAAAAAAATAGAAATTGTGATAAGGACTAACTTTCTAACGCCATTAACTGATTTTCACCATAGGGTAATTCATCTACTTGTCTGTAGCCTTAGAACCAAACCCTGATGATACAACATGTTAACGCCACACTGCTTCTAGGATGACAACTACCAATAATTTCCTAGTAATTCAAACAGACTATTTCCAAGGCCCTACACATTTAACAGGTCCACTTGCACATCAAATTCTCAACCTAAGCTCCACATGCCTACAAAAGGAGCCTATGAGTTGTACATGGGTTTTGCCAATGTATTTTTTTTGTTTGGTTTGGGTTTTATCACTTTGGTTTATATCCTTCAACTCCGACTTAAAATGTGGTTTGCTAAGTGCTATGTTCTACCTGCTGTCTCCATTGTCTCATCGCCTTCTCAAACCCTTAGCCACAGTAGTATGTTAAAGGATACTAAGTACATCAACTCATTCCCTGCACCTCCTCTGCAGGGGTACAGGGTCATTGGTCAATCCATCACAGTGGGCTACTGTTTTCCCAAATGAGCCTCAGAAATGGCAGGAAACTAAGACCTGAAACAGCTTCCACGCAATTGTCAAGCAAGACTCAAGAGTTACTACAGTGTTTGTCCCAGACCAAATCTGCTGTAACCCAAGCTTACCACCACCACCACTCATAGTGGAAGGGAGGGTTTTATTCACAGAATTGGACTCTAGAAGGCAATATGGGCACTTCCTCTGTGAAAGCAAAGGACAGGGCACAGAGCCCTACGTTGAAGCTTCCAGAAAAACAACACATCTGTGCCACATCATGAGCTGCTAAATAACTCTGTTTCTTATCAGTGGTAAGAGTAAGCCCATAAAGCAAATAGCCAGTTATAAACAGCTATTCCTCATGATTTCCCCTCCTTCTTCCCCCCACCTTACCTCTTCTTCCAGCATCTGCCTTTGCAATTAATTTATACTGAATTACCTGAGGGATCTTTCTACTAGGAAGAAGACTGAATAAATAGTATTGGAAAATCCCAGTACTAAGACAGAGGGAATAGCTGTGGTTACTCTGCTGATTTATGTAGGTCTTCATTATGTACAATAATAGTCTTATACAGCAGGTGGGTGGCATACAATATATGCTGTCCTTTACTATTCATTGCATAAAGCAGTTTGATTTTCTAAATAATGAATAAATATTTTTCTGTCACTTAGCAACCTTACATGTTCTTTGACTTTCTTAAAGCTGAAGTTATTCTGAGTACAACAGTGAACGTAAGGATTGTGTTTGCTGTCACTCAGCACAGACTACACTGTGTACATATTTGCTGCACAACAATTCAGTGCCTCACAGAATCAAATATTAGATTGCCAAAATCAGCCAATGTACTAACCAAACAGATTTATTATTCTTCACACTCAAACAAGCACAACATGGCATTTACCTTCCATTGGTCTGCCATTTGTTTCGAAACCGGGAACACTACCAGTAGTGTACTGGTCATGTAGTTCCACTTACAAGTTATCTCATCCTAAGCCAGAAATATTTTCTGTACCATTAAGTCTGAAACTTTACAGGACCGCAGAACACTACACGACAAAGAGCGGGTCTGGGGGTTGTTTTTCTTCAGGGATTAGATTGGGACAAAAATCAGAGGCAGTAAACAAAGGTAAAGTGTTGACTTACGTGAAGGCATTCAAGTGTACAACTCTGACAAGCAAAATACAGACCTAAAGACAGCTTCCAAACAGATTGTCCACTTCACAGGAAAGGAAAACAAGGTATTTTGATAACGAAGGGGAACACATATTTTAGGGGCAGGGGGAGGGAATAAAAACCAATCACTTTCCTAAATTTTGACAGAATAATAAAAAATATATCAAGAAATGCAGAAAAAATTAAGTACTTTGAAGTTCTCCATAACAATGGTGTATTTCTTTATTGTTAAAATTAATTGCCAACCTTTTACAGACTGTGCCACACTAGGAAAGAAAGCACCTGCTATGTGTTATAAATGTAGTAAATACCACATCCCATTAAAAGCTATCTCCTCTGAGATGAGGTTGTCTGTGCAGCTGCAATAATTTTCTTTGTACCTATACTACTACTACTTGAGATTTGCAACAGAATCTCACAATCACCAGCTAGATTTAGGCTATTGGAATAATTTCTTCTGTAAGCAGACTTCAGTGCTTACAGAGAAATAACACTGCACAGACACACTACAGCTAGGCCAGCTATGTTTTGCTGTTGCTCATGCCACCACGGTTTGGGACCATCTCCATGCAGAGTACACAGTGGCACTGTGTCTTTATTTCCTTGACATTGCTAGAGCACTGAAAGTTATCTGAGAAAGCTTCCAGCCAAGAAAGCTGATGATGATTCATGTGGGCGACCACTATGCCTAGCAGAGATGCACAGTAGCAACCTTGTTCATGGTAGGAACCTTAGCTACCAGTGCCTTTCCAGAAACAAAAGCTGAGGAAGTTTTAGAGGTAACTTGCCAACTTGTAAATAGATGTACAGCTCTGACTGACAGTGTATATCAGTAGTTCAAATTGTGCTCCTCTGAATGGATTTGTACCACTTCCTACAGCACAGCTCTCTGCATCAACACAACCTTTTCCACTTTATGCCAGCTTTGCACCCTCAGAACTATTTCTTAGAACTATTTACTCCAAGAAACCAGCTTTCTCCTGTTGCAAAACTTCTCCACACATACGTGAAGGTAACAGAAACAGCTTCCTCATACCTTGAAAGAATTACACAAAAGAGCTTTGCTGGTCAACAATCTCACAACAGGGTATTTTGCCAGAAAATGTTTCTGAGTATAGCTGAGAAGGCTACAGAGAGCTGCTTGAACTAACAGAGGCATCATCAGAAACACATGCTTCTCCAGCCTACTCGCTGGTCTTTCCAAAGATGTTCCACTTAAGCACGCTTTCTAAGGAGAGACTGTGATCATACAACCTTTCCTCGGTCGTGCAAATGTCTGCTTTTCCCACACACACCTAGCTTCTGCATGCACTTCTCACTTCCTCTCAAAATGGTGAGGAAGTTTCACAGACAATAAGATTTACACTTCTTTGACAAACAGAATTCAAAAGACATCCAAATTATTCTTTTGCAGTGATGGAAATGCAAACAAAACTACAAGACTCTCATTTCTGTTTGACACCTGGCAAATATAACTTTCAAGCCCATTACACTCTTAAGGAACATGTTTTAAGACTAGCTGGCTTAAATTCAAGGAATAAGAAAGGATAACAATAAAACCTGGAATAAAATCCAGAGCATCCAGTATTCATTTTATTCTGGGTTCTGATAATTAAAAAAAAATGATTCCACCTAACTATTTTCAATCTCTACCTAGGCACCTGATTAAGGTTGCTGTTAGCATATTTGGCTGAATGCACTGTTTTTCAATCAACAAACAGAAAAACAGAGGCAAAGCCTGGCCTGTAACATCATTAACAATTATGTCATCACATGACACAGACACAGATAATTTACATACAATCAGACAAAATCCAGTTCTTCTATAGTGTGGTAGAACTAGGACACTCAAAAAGCCACATCAAGGAGCATAGAAAACAAAACGAAACACTCCACAACAACCAAAGCCAAACAGTAATACCTCCCCAAAACAGACAAAACCAACCAACCAAGCAAAAAATCCCCACACAATGTGCTAAGACAAGTGACTCTCTGTTTTGTCTGATGAGGACAGACACCACTGCTGCAAAAGAGACTGTAGCTTTGTATAAGTTTGTGCACTTATTTTGCTAAATACTCTCCTACCTTGGAAAATTATAATGGGAGGATTTTCTATCTTGAAATCTTTCCCTAGCCTCTCAAGATCAGCCTTCAAATATTCCATCTCCTACTTTTTGATGAGCCTCAGGAATCCATTTATCACACACAATATCTATACACTATCTAAACAATAAATTTCAACATCTGCATAGCCTTCACAAAAAAACCCACAACCAACCTAAAAAAACCCCATGTTTCCTGTGACAGACACATTCAAATCCCTTAATACATTTATTTCTCAGCACATCATATGATTTTGAATCAGTACAAAAGATAATATCAGGAAAACCACAGGGATGAAACTAAGCAACTGCACATGGCAACCAACTTGCACAAACATTTCCTTAACAGTAGATATCACTTCCCATGAAAGTGCTCCATCTCTGACCTCACAGCCCCATCTCTCGGAGCTATCTCTGGGAACAAATTTCCATAAACCTAGAGGATTGCAGTATTCATGAATCCAAGTTTAGGTTTGTGTTGCATTATACCACAGAAATGTCCAATAAGTAAAAGTTTTGTCATATCCACTCACTCCCCGATACCCACGTAAGCTTTCTACAACTATTTACTCTCTAACACAATCTGATTGACTACTATAACATAGTTCAATAAAAACAAGCATCCTCAGGTAGCAGTTAATTCTGAAATTCTATGCTTCTGTCTCAGCCTTAAGTATCTCACCTGCTTAAAACTTCTTTCCCTCCTTCCCCATCCCCCCAAAATCCACCAGTCTAGTCTAACAGAAGGCACAGATTTCCCCACACAAATCTTGTCCTTCTTAGATCCAAGATCCATGACTTCCACAGCATTATTCAACAGCAGCAGTTTATCTAGTACACTCAAATAAAAATGCTTAATACACCACTGTTTTGCTTCTCAAGAAACCCATTGAGGTCTACATCAGGTGAAGGCTTAAGTATACAGTAACATCTTCCTGAACCAAATGTTCTGGTAGAAAGAAAGGATTATGAAAAAGGAACTACAGGATGCATTTTTACATGAATACAATTAGGAAGTCAGACTAGATCACCACAGCTCTTCTGGTCAGTTCGCAGAAAGTTCTAAGGGTTTAATTTATGCATCTGAAACTACTATGTGAGCAATACAGATTTTACAACGACATATGATTGTAGCTTTAAGCAGTACCTCACAGAATCACAGAATTCATCAGGTTGGAAGAGACCTCTAAGATCACCAAGTCCAACCTATCACCTAACCCTTCTAATTAACTAAACCATGGCACTAAGTGCCTCATACAGCCTCCTCTTGAACACCTCCAAGGACGGTGACTCCATCATCTCCCCAGGCAGCCCACTCCAATGGACAATCACTCTTTCTGTGAAGAATTTCTTCCTAATGGCCAGCCTAAACCTGCCCTGGCACAATTTGAGACTGTGTCCTCTTGTTCTGTCACTGGGTGCCTGGGAGAAGAGACCAACCCCCACCTGGCTACAACCTCCTATCAGGTAGTTATAGAGAGCAATAAGGTCTGCCCTGAGCCTCTTCTTCTCTAGGCTGAACAACCCCAGCTCCCTTAGCTGCTCCTTGTAGGGCTATGATCTAGCCCCCTCACCAGCCTTGGTGCCCTTCTCTGGACACCTTTCAGCACCTCAACATCTGTCTGGAATTGAGGGGCCCAGAACTGGACACAGTGCTTCAGGTGTGGCCTAACCAGTGCTGAGTGCTGGGGCAGAATGACATCCCTGGTCCTGATGGTCACACTATTCCTGATACAGGCCAGGATGCTGCTGGCCTTCTTGGCCACCTGGGCACACTGCTGGCTTACATTCAGTCAGCCAGTACTCTNATCACAGAACATTAGGGGTTGGAAGGGATCTTTAAAGATGATCTAGTCCAACACCCCTGCCAGAACAGGATCACCAGAGTAGGTCACATAGCNGTCCCTCTCTGTCTGGCTACTCTCCAGCCACTATGTCCCCAGCCTGTGGCAATGCATTGGGTTGTTGTGGCCAAAATGCAGAACCCAGCAGTTGACCCATGACATTGGACTGTGCCCACCTATCCAGCCTGTCCAAGTCCCTCTGCAGAGCCCTCCTACCCTGTAACAGATCAACACATGCTCTCAACTTGGTGTCACCTGCAAATTTACTTCACTCAACTTTGATTTTTCAAACTAAAAAAAAATTAATGAAAA